>CM076578.1:1683752490-1684007954 GCA_034641835.2 Pinus albicaulis
GCCAACCGTGGTCATAGTTGGTCCAACGTCGCATTGTGACAAAAATTGTCTCAATGTTTAAATCAATTCCCTGGATTCACCAATTCCTTTGGTTTATAATATTAAACCCTTGGGTATATTAGTTCTTTTGGTTTATAATATTACGAACGCTTGGGTTAATTATTAGTGTTTATTAATTTCTTCAACTTGTATTTTTTTTAAATAATTTTATTGATCCTTCGCCTTATTGGTCCCTTAGGTTACTAATACTTTTCCCTTGGGTTCACCAATTCCTTTGGTTTATAATATTAAACCCTTGGGTTTATTAGTTCTTTTGGTTTATAATATGAATAATCGGTCAACGTCATCCATAATCAAATGTCACATTTTGAAAAATATTGTCTCAATATGAAAATCACCCATGGCCAACCATGGTCATAGTTGGTCCAACGTTGCATTGTGACAACAATTGTCTCAATGTTTAAATCAATTCCCTTGGGTTCACCAGTTCCTTTGGTTTATAATTTGTTGGGTAGTGGTTTTCCCTTGAGTTCACCAATTCCTTTGGTTTATAATATTAAACCCTTGGGTTTATTAGTTATTTTGGTTTATAATATGAATATTTGATCAATGTCATCCATGATCAAATGTCACATTCTGACAATTATTGTCTCAATATGAAAATCACCCATGGCCAACCATGGTCATAATTGGTCCAACGTCGCATTGTGACAACAATTTTCTCAATGTTTAAATCAATTCCCTTTGGTTCACCAATTTGTTTGGTTTATAATATTAAACCCCTGGGTTTTATTATTCTCTATTGTTTTTAATATTGCCCTTAGCCTTATTGATCCCTTAGGTTTTTAATATTTATCCCTTGTGTTCACCGATTCGTTTGGTTTATAATATTAAACCTTTGGGTTTATTAGTTATTTTGGTTTATAATGTTAATCACACATTGGGTTTATTAGTGTCTTGAGTTTAAAATATTAATTCTTAGGCTTTATTAATTTCTTAGATTTTTCGGTATAAAATATTAATTCTTAGGGTTTATTAATCTCTATTGTTTTTAATATTCATCGGTTAGGTTTATAATATTTATCTCTTAGGTTCGCTGATTCCTTTGGTTTATAATATTAAACCCTTCGTTCTATTAGTTCTTTTGGTTTATAATGTTAATAATCCCATTGGTTTATTAATATCTTATGTTTAAAATACCGATTCTTATGGTTTATTAATTTATTAGGTTTTTAGTTTAAAATATCAATTCTTAGGGTTTATTAATATCTTGTGTTTTTAATATTGATCCTTTATGTTTATAATATGTATCCCTTGGATTCACCAATTCCTTTGATTTATAATTTATAATATTTAAACATTTGATTTATGATGACATTAGGTTTGTATTATTAATCATCTCTTGGATTTATTAATATCTTTAGTTTAAAATATTAATTGTTAGGGTTTATTAATCTATTAGATTTTTATTTTAAATATTGTTTCATATGCTTTATTAATCTCTTGAGTTTAATATATTAATTGTTAGAGTTTATTACTTTCTTATGTTTTTGGGTTTAATATTATTAATATATTAATAAATATTATTATTATATATTATTTATAAATATTATAATATTATTAATTGTTAGAGTTTATTACTTTCTTATGTTTTTGGGTTTAATATTATTAATATATTAATAAATATTATTATTATATATTATTTATAAATATTATAATATTATTAAGATATCAATAAAATTAATATATTAATAAATATTATTATTATATATTATTTATAAATATTATAATATTATTAAGATATGAATAAAATTAATATTATTAATATTATTAATATTTGTTATTTATTATATTATTATTATTATTATTAATTTTTATTATTAATAAATATTATAATATTATTAATATAGCAATAAATATTAATATTATTAATATTTATTATTTATTATATTATTAATATATATTATTATTATTATAGGCCTATCTACGTATATCAACTACATTGGTGAATGTGGTTGTAAATCTATTTTATATATGCTTATGAGTGTATATTAACCACATTAGTAAATATAATGTGGTTGTGCTGCTTAGCCTAAGTGAGACTTAGGCATGTCACTTAAGAGTATTTATGTGTGTATAGTGTATAGTGTGTCTGTATATGGTTGAAATTAAGCGCGGACAACGAGATTCTTGTGGATAAAATGTGTATGTATTTCCATCTCTAATAATGCAAATGACAAGTTAAGTTAGTGTGTATATTTCCATATACATTAATGCAAATGACAAGTTAAGGTAGTGAGTAAAGCTGCGTTCTCTGATATGGTAATGGAGCTCCTCTTTGGGGTCTTCTGAGTTTTCTGTTTCTGTCAGTGTTACCCAGCAGCAACCACTGCCCAAAAACCTATCATCCCCCTTTCGAGGTTGTTCGGAGGTCTTAACGAGAGTCACTCTGTAACTCGAGTTACATAGGTATTTCATTATGTTTGTATTTGTGATTGAAAATATGTTTTTACATGTTTGCAGAATATTTACGTTTATAATCAAGAAAGAGATCAGGTATTGAAAGCTGGTTGGGTTTTGATATTCTAATAAAGTCTAATTCATCTCGAAGCATATATTGCATTAGGGTTCACTAATGCTTGTAATTAAAAAAAAAAAAAAAAAAAGAGAGAACCTGCTTTGATGGTGGCCATGAAATGAAACAAAATGAATTTGGTCGTTCATTCAGTCCTTTATTACATAAAAGGGAACACATCGGCCGGCTACCATAAAAGTGTTAGGCATTAAATGAAATGAGATGACTCTTCTAAAAAGCAAAACAAGAAGTTCATAGCGGCTTAAATGACTCCCTTCTTTATTTAGTTACATAGACACAGTATCTCTATTTTCTGTTCGTAGCGCACTTAAAAGCCGCTGCCCGATGTGAAATACCCTGCAGTCCACACAACATTAACACGTGAATTAGATTCATCTGTCAGTATGGCAAGGACCGTAAGTTTTTCAAGAAGAAACAGATATAAGTTACAGCAGGGCCCAGGCTAGATGATGGATTAAGATGAATAACAAATAAGATGGTGAATAAATGAAAGAATGTGTTAGTCCACAGTATACTGACAGCAGCTTTCTACACGCACAGCTACAGAAATTAATAATCAGTAGTCTTGGATATCGATCGATGGAAAGACTTACGAGAATGGCGCTGAACGTCGCATCGGCGGGGAGGCTGGCGGATGTTGCACGTTTCTGGAAGGTATGCGGCTCTCTCCTCCGCTTCTTCCTCCTCTTCTCTTCCACGCGATTCGCGGCGGCGGCGCTGATTAAGTGCAGCCTCAGAATCCATGAAGAGGTCATATGATTGAGATTGATCAAGTACTTGCTGTATGGCTCGGCATCGGCATTGTGGAGACATTCTTTCCAATTGCTCGCAGCATCTCTCTGATGGCTGCTCTCTCCGCATCTCCATGTACTCCCGGCACTCAGACAGTCGCTGCGGATCGCAGGAGCGTCGTTGTTGTTGCAGGCCCTCACCATACATGACGCCTTCACGCGCATCAACAGTTGGGGTGCCCCACTGAAGGAGGACGAGAAGGGCTACGCCTAGGCTCGCCCATTTAAGAGCCAGTCTCGTAGTCGGAGGGCAGAAAACATCCATTGCTTTTCTTTCTTCGTTACGGTGAAAGATGGAGAGATATATGGAGCGGAAGTGTGAAGGTGGGAAGAGGAGATGGATCCTAATGCTGTATTTATGTATTTATGGAAACATGCATGGGGAAGGCGAAGAAGAGGTCGAGGACTCGAGAGTCGAGACGAACAGATGTAGCGCATGCCCCATCTCACACTCCACGTCCCAACTCAACCCACAGAAAGATCGAACGCCTGCCTCTGTTTCCAATCGCCGCGTCTTCCATTTCGGTTGAGTTGATGAAAAGAACAGAAGAATCCTCCAGGTGTGTAGAATTCCTGACAGTGCAGGGTACAGTACCCGCCATGCGACTTACAAACTACTGTCGCAATTTAGAAAATATAAACTCGTTCATGAGAAACTGCCTTAGCCTGGTGGTGTTAATTTTTCACGTTGAACAGTGGATTACACCGGCAAGGTTACCATAACCACCTTAATCATGAAAATTTCCAAGCAATGGAAGTGTTATTAACGATGGTATGGGAAAATGTTCACTTTCCAGCGTATTAGTCACGATGAAATTATATTGCAATATGGGTTTCACCAAATATTTTGATAGGCACTGGAAGAAGTGTGTTCATTCAACCGAAAGGCCGAGGTTCGTAAAGAAAGCGGACGGGATATAAACTTGGAGGGAAGCATTATTGAGTTAAAAGGTTTAGGCTATAGAGCTTTGCCTTGTTTCATTTTTGAATTTATGAAGAGAAACTTTCACAGCTCGTAATGATGAATTAGACTTTCGGAATGGTATCACACCCTTGTGTTCAAACTTTCACTGCTCGCACAGCTCGTAAGGATGAATTAAATTGTAGGGATGCTATCATTAATGGTCAATGGTGTGTTTTTTGGAAGTGAAATGTATAATTACTATTACAATTAAAATTGAAGATCTACATATAGTAGTTTAGTTATTTATGTGGAACTTTTTTTACTCATCAATATGGCTATAATTACTAATGAGAAATTATATAATCTTAGAATTATGTAGCATAAATTAAATAGTTTATGATATATATTTTATAGTGTAAAATTTTTAAAAGTATGAAAATTAACAAAATCACAATTTATTTTAAATTATTATTATTAACATAATTATATTTATCAATATGGTTGATATAAATTTATAGGTGTATATAAAATACATCTACAACCACATTGATATATGCAAATAGACATATATCCACCACTCATAGCATTAATAAATAGTACGTGTATTTTATTAAATGTTAATATTTCAGATTATTAATAACTATATAAATAATAATAGCTTTAGAGAATTAATGTTTCCTCTGTCATAAACATAATGTTGAGAGCCCAACGTTTCTAGTGAACACTTCACCCATTTTTAAGGGCAGATATGTTTTCTTGCCCTTGAAGATGGGTGAACTATTCACTAGACAAGTTGGGCTCATGGAGCCAAATACACACTTCTCCAAAATTTCTCAACATTACATAATAATAAATTTATTATTTTGTATATTTTTATATTTTATATTTGGTAATATGTTAATAGATATGTTTAAAAATAAAATATAATTCACATATAACATACTAAAAACATTTAGTTATTATTAATACTATGTATTTATTGTCACCATTATAGTATGGTCAACAATTGGTATATTTATAAATATAAACTTCATTATATTTTATATATTTATTTAAGTGTATCAATTATTTAACACGGTATATTAAACTAAAATATATTATATTATTACTTGAAATATATAAAAGAATATAATATATAATAATATATTATTTTATAATAAAATATGTAATAATAATATATTATAAATTTTTTTGTTAATACATTAATCATTATAACTCAAACTATAGTATAATTGGTATATAATATAATAATAATATTTTGATACTATTTATAATAAGTTTTTATCTCTCACAATATATGGTAAATAATTATAATATATTTAATATAAATGTAAATATCTTTCATATGATCATTTAAATTAAATTAATATAATTGTTAATATATTTTATATGATCATTTAAATCGAGTGGATAAATATTATAAACTTAAGGGATTAATATTAAAAACACAAGGGATTAATAAATCCTAAGAATTAATATTTTAAACCGAAAAATTTGATAAAACCACATGATTATTAATATTACAAACCCAATATATTTGTAAACTTTAGGGATTGGTAATATTATAAACCCAACGAATTAATAAATAGAAGGGATAAACATTATAAACCTAAGGGATTAATATTAAACCCTAGGAATAATATTTAACCCTTAATATTGGTGTTTAATAAATCCAAGGGATTATTAATATTACAGACCCACAATATTAATATTACCAACCAAAGAATTAGAAAATTTAAATGATTAATGTTATGAATACAAATGATTAATAAACCCATCAAACTAATATTAAAAACCCAAATGATTAATAAACCCAAGGGATTATTAATATTATAAACACAAGGGATAAATAAAACTAAGAGATTATTGATATTATAAACCCAATGGATTAATATTATAAATAGATATGATTAATAAACTCAAGCGATTAATACGCCCAAGGAATCAATAAACCCAACAAACTAATATTAAAAACCCAAGTGATTAATAAGCCCTAGGAATTAATAAACCATGGTTTTCCATGGTTTATTTTTATATTGAGACAATATTTGTCACAATTTGGTATTGGACCATGGTTGACCATGATCGAGGATGGTTGACCATGATTGTGAATGGTTGACCATGGTTGATTTTCATATTGTGAAAATATTTTTCATAATGTGACATTGGACCATGGTTGATATTTATATTGAGACCATCTTTGTCACAATGCGACATTGGACCATGGTTGACCATCGTTCGCAATGGTTGGTTTTCATGTTGAAACATTTTTTTCACAATGTGAGATTGGACCATGGTTGACCAAAATTATAAATGCATGTTATTTATATTAATCCATATGATTGATATTATAAACCCTAGTATTAAACCCAATATTATAAACCTTAGCATTGAACCCAATATTATAAACACTAATATTGAACCCAATATTATAAAAACTTAAAATTAAACATAATATTATGACAAAAATGTTTGATCAATATGGTTGAGCATAATCAACCATATTTCACCAATATAACATTAAAAATATTATTTTTCTAAAAATTATTAATATTAATAAACTCAAGGAACCAATAAACCTAACAAACTAATATTAAAAACCCAAGCGATTAATAAACCCTAGGAATTAATATTTTATAACTCAAGGGATTAAAGAACTCAAAGGAGTAAATTATAAACCAAAAGAGCTATTAATATTATAAACCAGAGCGACTAATAAATCCAAGGGTTTAATATTATAAACTCAATGAATTAGTAAATGTAAGGGATAAATATTATAAACCCAAATGATAAAAAAAAACCCAAGGTATCAATATTAAAAACAAATGAGATTAATAAACCTTGGGAATTAACATTTTAAACCAAAGGAATTAATAAACCCATGGGATTATTAATTTGATAAACCCAACGAATTAGTAAACCCAAAGGATAAATATTATATTAATGACGAAGACGTTGATTAAGTGCAGCCTCAAAATCCATGAAGAGGTCCACGTCTATGGTTGAATCATAGGATTTAGATTGATCGAGTACTTGTTGTATGGATCAGCATCGACATTGTGGAGACATTATTTCCAATTCCTCACAACATCTCTCCGATGGATGCTCTCTCCGCTGCTTCAAGTAGTCCCGACACTGGGATAGTCGTTGCGGATCATAGGAGTGTTGTCGTTGTTGTACGCCCTCTCCATACATGATGAGTTCATGTGCATCAACAGTTGGGATGCCCCACTAAAGGAGGACGAGAAGGGCTATGCCTAGGCTCGCCCATTTAAGATTCAGTCTCGTAGTTGGAGGGGAGAAAACATCCATTGCTTTACTTTCTTCATTACAATGAAAGATAGAGAGATATATAGAGTGAGAGTGTGAAGGTGCGAAGAGGAGATGGATCCTAATGCTGTATTTATGGAAACATGCACGAGAAATTGTCTCACTGTATGAATAGAAAAGTTGAGAAAAATACAACACAAGACAAATAGGTGTAGCACATGCCCCATCTCACACTCCACATCCTAACTCAACCCAGTAGAAGATCGAACACGTGCCTCTGTTTCCAATAGCTATGTATTTCATTTCGGTTCAATGGATCTAGAGAAAATAAGAATCTTTCAACTGTGTACAATCCCTAAAAATATAGGGTATTGTAACAACAATGCTACTTAGAAATGATTATCATAATTTTGAAAAAAATATTTTATGGTTTTTGAATCTATTTCCAACATTTCAATATTTTTATATTAAAATTTTTGAAAAAAAATCAACCAAAAAAATTAATTCTCTAAATAAATTTGTGAACTTAATAGACCAGGCCAATAGAATTCTCTAAATTAGAAAAAAAATCTAGAGAAACAACTAATATAATTATCTAAGTTCAAAAAACCATGATCAAAAGGCTAATTCCAAATGATTGCAATGTTGGTGACCATAATGAAGTAAAAGATTAAAGTCACTTGTTTATTTATTGATTATCTTTGTAATTATTGATTATATTTCTAATTAACTTATATCATACTTTACAAATTTTCTATTAATTAGGTCATTCCTCTTCCTTTTTAAAAATAACTCTGGAAATTGCCACCATGTACCTATTTACAAATTAAGATCTAGTTAGACGATCAAAGAATATTTTTCCATTAGATTGAAACCGTTACAGCTAATTTCCTTAACTGGAAAAAAGATAAGCGCCACATCTTGAAAGTTCCAGGAATTTCTTTATCAAACAGCGACGACGCTTATTGGTGGTCACGTGTGCCGCTCTGCAACTGGTTATCATTTTCATGCCCACTCTGCTTCCTTTCTTATTGGTGGTCACCTACGCCACCCTACAACTGGTTACCGTTTGCACACTCACTCTGCTTCCTTTCCTGCCTATGCTACGCGACACTCTCTTCTTGCCTCTCTGGCGGGCTGAATTATTTGACTAGTTCTTAACTGGTTTGGTGGGAAAGGGGATGCATACCCAGGTATGCCACTCTCTATGTTTTGATTCGTTTCTAACAATAATCTATGCACTAGTCTATAACGCAACTTTTTGGAAATTCGACAAACATATTTTTCTCCTTTCTTGGTTGATGTGACCTCGAGAAGTTCACTCGCCCATCGTCAACCATCAACCGTTGGGAGGGCATCGTCCATTCCCCATATCATGTCATTCATGTATGAATCCATCATCCATAAAATTTGAATTTTAAATTTTCTTAAATTCCCTATGTTTTTTAATTGGGACAGTGAACCAAGGCTTTAGTATTGCCAATATTCAGCTTCCCCAAACAACCATAGACTACACTTGAATAACATGAATAGACATCTTAGAATTCGAGGAATTCCCTGTGCCAAAGTCGGGGTGGGCGAGGCCATATTATAGTTAAAATTTGAATTGTTGCTCTCAATCCTGTTAAATTTTAAGAGACGGGGAGGCATATTTAGAAGTGTCTATTTCATTTTCTTGTATTCAATTTTTTTTGTTTGTTTCAATAGAAGCTATTTAACCAAGGAAATTCTCTTAGATCACTATATATCTATATTTTTTAATTCCACTTTCTATTTTTCCATGGATGATTTGTTTGATAGGGAACACTGTGACAGAGACATGTGAGGGACATCCCTTATATCAATCAATGGTGATTAAGGCTAGTTCTTGATACCAAAGCCACACTAGTGCATAGGGTAATTCGTTGCCCTGTTCTGTTTCATCTAATTTATTTAGAAATGTATCTCTTTGATAACAAAGATATAAAATATTTCTTGCAAAATAAATAAGAATTCATACACTGATCTGACTGGTGGGAAGTTTGTGTCCAGAAAAGGAGCGTATCCTTCCCGTTAAAACATGGCATATTGAAATAAAATTTTATGTATAACTTGAAAAGTATGCATAAAACAGACACCAAAAGTAAAAGTAAGAAGAGCCCTAGCTCTTTATAAGACTGATGTGAAATATCTCTTTCTAAAAATATAAAGCATGCGTCCGCTGATGTGACTGGTGCAATTTGTCCAAAAGTAAAGCTTATACTCTTTTCAAAATAAGATATCAGCTTATGTAATCCTGCAACTAGTAACTCATATTTGTGAGGGAGGAGCTTGGAAAACCTCATCAATCAACATGTCACCTTAGGTCACCTTCTTGGTTGTTAGTTGCATTGTATTTTATGCAGACTTGTCAAAGTTTTGATTACAGTCTTGACAAAATTTCTTGTGGATTGCTTACTATTCTATGTATGGTGAAGATGTTACTAAGAAAATCATATAATGGTTGCTTAATGGTTTCCTTCTGGCATTTATGTATTTGGGGATCCACGTGGAAATACACCAAGTTAAGCATTACACCTGTAATGAGCGTTATTACAAGAAAGTGTTGGGATCTCTCAAATAATTGGTCAGTGTTGAAAAATCATAGAGCACTATGAGTGATGAGAGTTGCAGAAATGTCCACAATAAGAATGGGGGATTTGATTGAAGATGATTGTTGGCAGTGGTCCGTTAATCATGATTTTCCATATAATAATGGAATTCCACCAACAAACATCAATAAATAAATTGATTTTCAATTTTTACTGGAACTCTGATAGCAAACATCGATAATAATAATGAATTAACTCACATAGGTTTGCGTTTTTAAAAATATTTAATGGCAAAATCAGTTTAAAATCTTTGACGCCAAACTTTCTATGAGTTTGCCTCACATCTTTGATGAGTGGTTCTCTCTCAAGATTGATATAAGATTTTGCTATTAATAAATATGGTAGAAATAAAGTCAAGAATTTGAAGCACAAGAAGAATAGCAAAGAAGACAGTTTGAAGATGTAACGCTATGGCAGTATTCCATGGTTGAACGAATATTTTAAGATAAATGTGTAGAAGACAAGATCAGATTGGTTTTTAGTACAAATTCAATAAAATTCAAAGAAAATTTGTAGTAGCAACAAGTAATGAAATATGGAGTCTACAAAAATAAAGTGCAACAAATAATGAAGCAATTTCTAGGATATGAAATCCTTAAGAAAAGAAAAATAAAATGAAAAATCGTAAAATTTTTGGGTCATTGTAAGCCTAGCTGAGACATAGACCAGTAAGCATGTTTGAGTGATAATTGAGTCAATTTCTATTGTAAGTCTAGAAGGCATAGTTAATTCATGTTTGAGTTATGTTGAGTCATCCTGTCGTAATTAAGGGGGAGTGTTAAAATATGCTAATTACTCTCGCATGAAGAGTTTTCTATATTTAGAGAGTCAGTTAACTAAGAATTAAGTCAAGCCAAGTTTAAGTGATAGATGAATTTAGTGAGTAGTTTTATGTCAAGGTATATTAGGCGAGTCGCTAGTCGAAAATGTTTAAATTCCCTTCACCGGGTTCATTGTAATCAATTTCATGTCAATCAAGTTTATGTGATCAATAGAAGAGCCGCAACTCTTGTTATTGTGTGCAGGAATTCTTTGTGTTAAATTTGTGTTTCTCCTCTTTGCCTTTCCAACAAAATACACTAAATCAACACATTAAATCAATCAAGGGACAGGAGTCATTATTATGTATGTACATAATATTGGTGTGTAATTCAAGTTGTTTACATATTATAAATATCATTAGACAAGAAAAATTTAGATGAGGTTTTCGTGAATACTAATAAAAGGTTAGGCACATTTGGACTAGATTTCATCGATCATATATGTATGTAATATTTCATGGTCGTAGTGTGAAAGTGACCAAATGAAATTACTATGGAGTAAGAGAAATAAATTTGGTTTAGTCATGTTGTATTAGACGAAGGACTAGACTTGGTATGTTTAGCTTGATCATTGGCTCGAATCTAGAGATGTATTGGCCTATACAATTTCAGTTGTGAACCAAGTGGGTGTATATGTAATGACCTGCAAACTGCCATGTGTGAACCACATGGCCATATGGTAGATAGCTCATAATACATTGAGTATGGTGGAATGGGTCCTACCCTATTTTGGTCATCGATCATTGCATCAATATGTGAAATGGATGTGAGTTGTCTTTAGTGAGACTTTTTGGAAAATTTCCAGTGGTTTCTTCCAGTATAATTTCTCTAAAATCCGACAGGAATTTATTGAAATCACAAGTTTTACGGGTAACCCCTACACAGTATAACTTCCTTAAGGGTTTTTCAGGGTGCTGGATCCATATATACCATCAAAAAACTAGCTTAAATAACAAAAAATGAATATTTCACCTCAAATTTTTCCACCAGATTCTGACATCGGAAAGTCCAAAAAGTCGCACTAAAGACAACTCCAAATATATTTCGCCCAAATAATTTATTTTAAACGAGGTATAAATAACATATCATTGAGTTGGTAAGGCATGTATTCTATATATCTCAAGTTTCAAGTTTGAATTCATGATGTAAATAAATTAATTTTTATTTTTTATCAATTTGTGGTAGAAGTAGGAGAACTACAGAGTGTGGCAAGTCTATCGAAAAGTGCGTAGAAATGTGCAATCTGTAGAAAATTTATAGTTATTTGTTACTTCTAGGAGAATAATTTATCCAAATTATTCAAAAGAAGTTGGAAAACAATAGTTCAAAGTTGGATGGATTTTGAAAATTTTGATAGTGGCATGACATTGACAAAGGAAGTTCTATGACATTTAGGAAATTATAGTGCATAGTTTGAGCAATGTAATTATCGTGACTGATCGTATTCTTTTATCCTTTATCTTCAAGGTGGAAGGGTGGTGCAAGAGAGAGAGTGAATTCTCTTTCAAGTTAAGCTTTAGACCACTTTAGGGTGGTAGAGTGATGTTAGGGAAATTTGGAGCATGGGAAGGGTGTTGGAGTTTCCTTCTATTTGGAGCTAGTAAATCAGATTATTGGAACACCTTTCTAGTTGGAACTAGTAAATCAAGGTGCCAGTTTGTCCTTCTAGTTAGACCTAGTAAATTAGGGTGTTGGAGCATCCTTCTAGTTGGAGCTGGTAAATAATGGCATTGGAGTGCCCTTCCTTTTGAAGCTAGTAAATCATGGTTTGTAGCATCCTTTCAGTTGGAGTTGATAAATGAGGGGGTTCGAGCCTCCTTCCAATTGTTGCTGAAGAATATTGGAAATTGGAGCTTCCCGTTGATGTAATAATTAAATACCTTTATTAAAAGTGTTCATTAGTTTTTCTCCCACAAGGGTTTCCACCTAAAATCTCTTTTTTATTGTCTTTGATGTTGTGCATTGTTGAATAGCATTGCAAATTATATATTTTGATCTAATTTTAATGATAATTAATGCTTTGTGAAGTTAAAATTAACTAATTGAAGTGAAATATTGATTCACCCCGTTCTCGGTATTTCCAATACTTGTTAGATATTACTTTATTCTCATCCAATGCATCAAATCAATCTTAAGGACCATGCTCCATATGGAAAACATTAAGAAGGACAATGTAATAAACCAATGATTGACTCATTAATTTACATTTTTTCCATTATATATAATTTTTTGATGTCACATCATATATCACCACTGAAACATGAATTTATACCATTTGATCCCCTTTATCTCTCAACTTAAAAAATCATTAATGTTTAATTAGCTCAATGGTTCTATCGATTGATCATGCTTCATGGATTTTAAGAGATTCTTTGATGCTTAGTCTAGTTTTGTTGTTTTATACTTATTCATTTCTATAGTGGTATCTTGATTCCACAATTGTATATTTATCTTATACTAATCAAATGGAGGAAGCCCATGGGAAATTATTATAATTTGTTAATGGATTTGCGGGGGGACTTTCCTCAATGATTAAGGGAGAGTTAATTGCATGGTCTTTTGAAGATTGAATGGTATAGAGATTTAGTGAGGGAACCATTATAGGTTATGGGAAGTAGTTAATGGTTTTAAATTTAGTTGGATAAACATTATAGATTTTTGAAGTAGTTAACTCTTTCAAATCTTCGTTTGGGTGATCATTATAATTTTTAGAAGGTATTTAATTTCTTTATAAGATATGATGGGGGACTTTTCTTCATGGTTAAGGGGGAGAATAGCATGGCCTTTTGGGGATTTATAGGATACAAATATATAATATAGTTGGAGATATAGTTAATTGTTTTTTAAAAGAGACTACAATTTAGAATTATTTCTTTTCTGTTACGATGCTTCATCACATATTTAATAGGTAATGAGTGAGTGTGTTGGCCATTAGTTGAACTCAACATTCTGATGACATCCTTAATAAATGTTGTTATCCTTAAACCATTAAAAAACTAAAGTATCATTTAGCTAAGGATACTCCTAGAATGAGAAATGACATCTTGCATACAAATTTATAAAAGAAAATTCGTGGAGCTAGATTTGAAAATGGACTAAGTAACTTCTTTGGTTCTCTCAACCTCTCCAGGGAAGCATGTTAATTACTTTCATGATTTGAATTTTCTACCAACATTAATACTATGGACAAGATTAAGAATCTCCATACCAATCTTCATATCCATTCAAACATATAAATGGAATTCATTAGTGTAAGAATTAATCCAGAAAACTAACCTATCAATGATAGATATACTTTTTTATTTCTTTTTCATTTTCCACCTTATATTATTATTGAGTCAATTTGTCTAGAAGTATGTTTGTCATGTTCTAAGATTAATAGAGCATGAATGGATGGACCTATTTTCCATATATCTTTTAACCAAAAACCATATTTATTTATTTTTTAATGGTTAAAGGTTTTTCGTTTATTTATTTATATTATAATGGATGGTGTATAGGATCACACTTAAATTGAAATAGAAAAAATTGAAAATTTCCAAAATATTAAAATTTAAAATAAATAAATAAATTGAAAACGTGATACAAAATAAAAATAAAAAAAATAGAAAAATTGTATCGTTATATTACTAAAATTGTATGGTTGCATTACACACAAAAAATAATTGAAATTTTTTATGGTTACATTACACCCAAATTTCAAGAAAAATAAATAATTGAAATACAAATTCAAAAAATGAAAAATTGAGAACTTATACACAGTTAAAATACCAATACCAAAAATTGATATTAAAAATTGAAAAATTACCAAAATTTGAAAAATTGTATAGTTGGTTTGAAATACAAACTTAAAATACCAAAAATTTAAAAATAAAAAAGTGAAAAATTGAGAACTTGAAATACAGACTTAAAATATCAATACCAAAAATTGAAAAATGTATAGTTGGTTTGAAATACACTTAAAATACCAATACGAAAATTTGAAAAATTGTATAGTTGGTTTACATAAATAAGTTTCAAAAAAAATTGAAAAATAGAAATCTTAAAATAAAATTAAAAAAATAAAAAATAAAAATTGGAAATTTGAAATACAAACTCAATATTAAAATTTGAAATACAAATTTAAGATACTAAAATTTCACATACAAAAATAAAATTAAAAAAATAAAAAATAAAAATTTGAAATTTGAAATACAAATTCAATATTAAAATTTGAAATACAAATTTAAGATATTAAAATTTCAGATACAAAAATTGGAAATTTGAAATACAAACCAAAGACTTAAGTTTAAGAAATTGGAAATATGAATCAATTTTCAATACAAACTAGACGCTAAAATTTAGGAAATTGGAAATACAAGAAACTAAAATTTGAAAATTTAAAATATAAAAAATTAGAAAATTGGACATTTAAAATACGTAACTTAAAATATTAAAAGTTGAAAATTTAAAATATAAAATTGAGAAAATTGAAAACTTCGAATACAAACTTGAAGTATAATTCAACATAATTGAAAAAAAATGACTTCAAAAAATTTAAATTACAGATAATCACAAAGATATTTTAAAAATAAAATTTAAATTGAATGACATGTAATTAAAAAAAGGTTTGAAAATGAAATTCAATAATTGAAAAAATATTTAAAAATTAAATCTTTGTGATAATGTTTTTAATATGTATTTAAAAGAAAAAAAAGAAATAGGAAAGTTGGAAACATCAAATATATTTTTGGAAAGTTCGAAATTATTGTTAAGGTTTACCACTTCTATCATAGGAAGTTTAAGAAGCCATTGAGATTGAACTATATGCTAAAAATCTCAATAGATATGATGGATGGAAGTTGAATAAGAGCTGAACTCCAACTCTCTCTCTCTCTCTCTAGATGATTTTTTTTGTTTTTATTCCCCTTGTTATTTTCTTATATATTTTCTTTTATGATTTTATTTAATATATTATAGAATCACCTATGTATCATATTAATAAATAATTCAATTCTCTAACATAACAATTTATATATGTAAATTACATTAAAAAATAATTTTTTTTTATTAATAAATGTTTTTAATCAACAAAATATTTCATATAACTTCATATTAACTAATTTTTTTATTTATTATCCCAAAAAAATCAAATATATACTCGAAATAGAAAATTTGAAAACTTCAAAGATGAATTAGAGATATATTTTCAATTATATATATATATATATATATGAAATAGAAAATTTGAAAACATGAAATTCAAATACCAATATATAATTGGAAAATTAGAAACATGAAATATATACTTGAAATTTTAAAACTTATAATTGAAAAGTTGGAAACATTAAATATATACTTATCAAATATATATTTGAAATAGAAAATTTAAAAACTTCAAATACTTTCAAAAACTGAAATTCAAATATCAATATATAATTGGAAATGAAATATATACTTGAAATGAAATATATACTTGAAATGAATGAAGTTAGAAACATAAAATATATACTTGAAATAGAAAATTTAAAAACTTGTAATTAAAAAATTGGAAACATTAAATATATACTTATCAAATATATATTTGAAATAGAAAATTTAAAAACTTCAAATGCCAAATATATATTTGAAATTAGAAATTTAAAAACTTCAAATACCAATATATAATTGAAATAAAAAATTTGAAAACTTCATATACCAATATAAATTTAAAAACTTTAAATATCAATATAAATTTTAAAACTAAAGTTAGAAACATAAAGTATAATTGAAATAGAAAATTTAAAAACTTATAATTGAAAAGTTGGAAACATTAAATATATACCTATCAAATATATACTTAAAATAAAAAATTTAAAAACTTCAAATACCAATATATAATTGAAATAGAAAATTTGAAAACTTCAAATACCAATATAAATTTAAAAACTACGGATATATAATTAAAATAGAAAATTTGAAAACTTCAAATACTAATATAGATTTAAAAACTACTATCAATATATAATTGAAATAGAAAATTTGAAAACTTCAAATACCAAATACCAATATATAATTGAAATAGAAAATTTGAAACCTTCAAATACCAAATACCAATATAAATTTGAAATAAAAAAATTGAAATCTTAAAATACCAATATATAAATTTAAAAACTACTATCAATATATAATTGAAATAGAAAATTTGAAAACTTCAAATACCAAATACCAACATAAATTTGAAATAGAAAATCTGAAAACTTGAAATACCAATATATAATTGAAAAAAAAAATTAACTTAATTGAAAAAATATTTCAAAATTGAAATCTTTGCTGAGGATGTTTTTAAAATTTATTGAAATGATGAAGGGAGTATCATTTCTACATCGATATTGACTTTTTTTTTTTTTCGTAATAGGGTAAAACGCCCTCGTTAGTACATAATGAGATACATCTCCAGCATGTAAAATACAGCGAGAATAACAACCAAAGGCAGCCAATGGAAAGGCCACCCCAACATAGAACGAAAAGCGTCCAGATCAGATGCTCAGCTGAAGAAGCGAGCAGGTGGAGGAAATTGGAAATGATAGGACAGATTAACAAAAGATATAAACAGTAAATGAAAGACCAAAGTATATGCCAATGACATAAGAAGACACATAGATCGGAAGACATCAATCCAGATGTGGCATGTGAATGGATCAAAAGCCATAATAGGAAAATAAGGAAAAGCAAGAATATGCAAATGGCCATCATGTGATAAAATAAAGGAGGGACGTATCCGAAAGAAGTGATAATAGCAGAAGTATTGCAGTCCCTAGCAAAATATGAGACCGGCTCGCTTGAGAGAAAAAATGCACGCTCGCTTGATAAAAAACCACATACCCATAGTCGGCCTGTGTATTCATATCACGCTCGCCTGTAGAAGAGATATCGACAAAAAGCCCACGCTCGCCTGTAGGGGTGGGAATAAAACATAAACCTGCATATGAGAACATCACCCCGCAAGTAGATAATCAAAAAACCAAATTTCAATACAACAGCTGCGTTATGGAATTGCAATATCAGTTTGCCAGAAAATGGCACCATCTCGAAAGAGCTGAACCTGCATGATACCAAAGTCAGTGTTTAAACCCATCTTTGAAAGGCCATCTGCCCTTGTATTGTTGTCCCTGTAAATGTGACAGATAGCAGGCTTGTTGAGCATTGTCCATAACCACCGAGCACAAGAAACCCAGCCATGTAGTCCAGTTGGGACGAGAGCCAGTGGGTTAGTGATCCATCCTATAGAAATCCTTGAATCGCCATAAACATGAATATCTTTGAGTTGTAAGTAGATGGCAAAACGCAGGCCTCCCCAAAGAGCAATGATTTCCGCTTTGTTGTTGGTACCATTCCCTGCATTAAAATGAATATGGACCCTTTCCCTTTGAGATATCTTAATCCATGTGCCGCATCCCATAACCCCATTCATGCACGCACCATCAAAATAGACTGCTGGGATAGCCACCTCATGTGGCCGAATGCGTATGGAGCAATCCATTATAGGCCTAGTCATTGTAGGACTATCTTCCATCCATTTAGAAATAGCAGAGTAAATACATGGAATCTGAAAGGGTGTATTTTCGAAGATCATTTTATTTCTACCAAGCCATACCTCCCATAAAAAGAAGAAGGGGAGAGATCTATATTTCCCTTTTAATTTGTCCCAATCCGTCACCACAGATATGAAATCAACCGGGGACCATGAGGGGCCCATGAAATGTACAGAGAAGAGTCTCCATATATTGATAATAACTGGACACCTGAAGAAAAGATGTACTGTGGATTCAGTATCCGATAAGCAAATATGGCATCTAAAAGGGCCAGAATATCCCCTTTTCATCAAATTATTTCCAGTCAGGACCTTGTCCTTCCACACTAACCAGCCAAAGAGGATAATCTTCGTAGGGATATTCCTCCGCCAAAACCTATAGAAATATCTGCTAAGTTGATCCAAATATGAAACCATATTAATATTCCTGTATATGTCTCTGACCACCGGTACTCCATTCTTCGTGGGGCCATCCCAAACAATCTTATCACCTCCGGAGTCCCAGCATAGACCCGCTGCCCGAAGCCTGTCTGTAAGAAACTCCCATTCATCATCCTCCGAAGCTCTTAAATCCAATTGAGCAGCCGATTTAAAAATAGGTGCCCCGTAAGTCCATTCGCATATAGTCTGTGAAAGATATATAATGCCACGATGAGCAAGCCTGTGAGTAAGTTGTGGAGATGGTCCGTGTTGAGGAGGAAAACCAATAACCTTCATATGAGATATAGAAATACGTCTACCATCTCGGAAAAGCCAAGCTACCCTGTCCGCCATATGCCTGCTAACCTTTTTGAAACTGCCCCAAATGACTGATATGCATCTTGGGTGTGAGAATTGAGTGGTAAGAATCTGATGATAAATGTCACCCACAATATATTTACACCTGATAACCTCATTCCAAATGCCATCACTGCCCAGAGCTCTCCAGAACGACTTGATAAGCAGTGCTATGTTGAAGTTTCTCGTGTCTAGAATACCCCATCCATCGTGGTCCTTTGGTCTGCACAGTTTCTGTAATTTGCATAGGTGAATTTTTTGTGGCATCTGCGCCCCGCCCCATAGGAATTTTGCAATAATGGAATTTATAAGTCTGATAATACCATCTGGCAAGTAATAAAGATGACCCCAATATACCATCATCTGGGATAGAACAGCTTGTATCATAATGAGTCGAACCCCCATAGACAACCACCTGTGCGTCCACCTGAACATCCTTCTTCTGAACTTGTCAATGAGCCACATCCAGTCCCGGATCTTATAGCCGCATGGTTTGATATTGAAACCCAAGTAAGTGAAACCCAATGAAGCTTCTCTTACCTCCATACCCAATATATCAGCAATGTAGGCCAATTCCCCATGATCTCCATGCTCATAAATGATAAAGGACTTGTGCTTTTTGATGGCCAGCCCTGTAGCCGACTCAAAACGATTAAAAATATGATGGACATAGTGCCAATGACCCCTGTGGATATGACCAAAAAGAAGCAGATCATCAACAAACAGTGAGTGCGTGCAAGCAACCGTGTTGGAGAAGGAGAAGCCCATAGTGTGACCCTGCTGAACCGCTTTCCGAAGAAGACAACTGAGACCATCCATGATTAAAATGAAGATTAATGGAGACAGCGCACATCCTTGTCTAAGTCCCCGACCAGCAGCAAAAAAAGTAGTAGGAACCCCATTAATAATGACAGCATAATTCACAGTGGAAATACAAGCCATGATCCACCGAATGATACGAATAGGAAGCCCAACTTTCATGAGAACCATCCTGATATATGCCCAATCTATCGAATCATAAGCCTTAAAAATGTCAATCTTCACCATGACAACCTCCCTTTTCTCCGTATGCATAGAGTGTAAGATTTCTTGTGCTATTGTCGTGGCATCATGAATGGATCTCCCCTTGAGGAAACCATACTGTTCCTTTGAGATAAAAGTAGACAATGTGTCCTTTAAACGCTCAGCAATAATTTTTGATGTTATCTTGTAGAGGACATTGCAAAGGGCAATCGGCCTGAAATCTGCAAATGTTTGGGGGTCATCCTTCTTTGGAATAAGAGCAATGAACGTGGAATTTAGACTGGGAGGAATGTAACCCCGAGTACGGATCTGCTCTACCACCCTAGTCAAATCCTCCCCCAACAAATCATAGAAATGGACATAAAATTTCGCGGGCCAACCATCCGGCCCCGGACATTTATCTCTTGCAAATGTTTTTAGGACCTTTATAACTTCATTCCCAGTGATCGCCTTATCTAGTAAGGCAATAGCATCATCATCAAAAAAACGTGGGATGTGATCGAGCAACCATACCTGATTCTCCATATTTATTTCAGTCTGTTTAGTATAAAAAGTGGAAAAATATTGGAGAGCCTCGTTTTGAATATCTTGGCTGGTGTGCACAAAGGACCCGTCCGATTTTTTGATACGCCAAATGGCATTTCTACATCTCCTCTCATTAGCACATCTATGGAAAAATTTGGTATTACGATCCCCCTCGGCGAGCCAAAGAGCTCTGCTCTTTAACCTCCATGTGATCTATTCAATCCGCAGGATTTCTCTTTTCCTAGCCCCCAGGCTTCTCAAACTATCAAGTGTTTGTTCATCAGGATGTATAGAGAGAAAAGAATTTATAATCTTCTCCATTTCGACCTGTATCCACCTGAATTCTGCCCTTAACTTCATCTTCTTCTCTCGTTCCCATGTCTTAGTCATAGCCTTTGTTTTCTGTAGCCTATGATAAAAAGAATCCCAAATCCCATCAACCATAGGCTCGCATTCCTCTCTCCAAATACCCTCCACCAATCTGGTATATTCCTGATCCTCCAACCAGATTCTATTAAACTTGAAAGGGCATCCCGTACCCATAGGGAGATTAGTGCATGTGATGGTAATGGGCAAATGGTCGGAGATATCAGATGCAATGATGTAAGATCCGGGACCACCCAATATGTCAATGATTGAATCCTTAACCAATACCCTATCCAACCTTTTCCTAATGTAGTTATCCGCCGCTCTTCCATTGGTCCATGTGGGCGCCAGAGGGTGCGGCCTGATATCCACCAGTCCATGTGAAGAAAAGATGTCATTCAAATAGCCAGCCAGAGGGTCCATGCGAGCCTTATTGCCCCAGACTTCATCAGCATTGAGAGTAGAATTGAAATCCCCCAAAATAATAAGATTAGGGAGGGTAAAGATACCCGACACGAGCATCCTGTCCCAGAAAGCCTTCCTATTTGCATAAGGCACATATAAGTTGATCAAGTTGAAAGTGCAGTCCATACCTCTGAGGCGTCCAGACAGCAATATACCACCAATAAAATTGAAAGCTCTGAAAGATGCGTGGACAGGCTTCCACATAACCAACATACCCCCCGATCTACCGCATGAATTTGTCGTAGCAGCGTGCCAATTCTTCTTGATTTTTAAAAAGAAATTTATGGCCTTTGTTCTATCTGTCATGGTCTCCTGTCCAAAAAAAATCAACGGCTTATTTGAGACAAGTAATTCCCTTAGGCAATGAAATTTAGGGGCATCACCCAAACCCCTTATGTTTAGTGAAATTACATGATTCATGGCGAAGCAGAACAAGAGTTGCTTGCTCTAAGCGCCCTGGAGTTACACCTCACCCCAAGATTACTGTGAATGGGGGTCTCAGAAAGGCCCACATCATCATCCGTGAACAAAGAAATTGATTTAAGTTTCTCTTTTTTTCGGCTACAAGCACCCTTTGCCTTCTTCTTGATGGACTTTAAAGCATCCGATAAGGTAGGAGAATGCTTTGTTTTAGAGGAAATCGGTTTGTCAAAAACCGTCAATGCAGCAAGGTCCAAGTTGGAGTTTCTCATAAGAAAGTCGATATCACTACCAATGGAATTCCTAGAGGAATCAGATAAGTTGATATTCCCAGCTTTGTCCGGAGTGCAATGTGGAGACCCTAGATATTTCCCTTCATCCTCACTATCATCGAGCAAACTACGGACATTGAAATGCGAAGCCTCCCCCCCCACATGCACGGACCGGAAATCATCACAGTCATCTAACAAACTACCAATCTTCAGACTCGATTGATGCCTCCCAACATGACTGGACGGTTTAAATAAAGGAGGGTCAGTGGAAGTGGAAAAGGTGCCAACAGGGTGAATAGGGACCATAGATCTGCCATAGCCCGAGTCGGGCATATTCAAAGGCCGTTTTTCGGGGTTACGTTCACTCCCATGATCGAGCATTGATATGGTATTTTTAGCAGAAAAGGATGGGGCAGAGGGAGCGAAAGAAGGACATGACACCGGCCCATCGGAATCATTACGAATGGAAAGGCCACGACTAGTATCATGCTTAGACTCAGGTTGGAGGACCCTAAATAGATTTCTAGCAATAGATGGATGACTTGCCAAATTAGCAGGGATGACAGAATCAGGAACCGAGACTTCATGTTGTCCATTCGCTGTAATGTAAGCATCATCATCAGAGGAGGAGTTTACAGTAATACCTGGTTGCTGACCAGCCATCGAGGTAGTAGCATTGTATTGTCGACAATCACCATCTGAGGCCCCCACCGACTGGTCCACCCTCGCGATGCGCATTCTCAGTGGACAATGATCTCTGAGGTGGCCCGTTTTGTGGCAAATCAAACATCGAAAAGGTATTCCCCAGAAGTCAATACGTTGTCGATGTCGTCTGTCACTCCATATGAGATCAATATCACCTAGTAGCCCACCCACGTAGTCCACTTCCACCAAGAGCCATGCGATCCTCTTATCAGCAGCCCCCACTATGCTCGGATCTATGTATTTGGTGGAACCAATGGAATCCCCAATCGATCTCAAGGCCTTAAGAGTCCAAAATTCTAGAGGTAAACCCGTCAATTTTACCCATACCACTCTGCTACGTGGTGCCTCCAGAACGGGATTGAAACCAATATACCATGGGATAATCTGCATGAAGCTTCTGCCGCGGACCCAGGTTCGCCCCATGATCTTGATCACACATTCTGGTTCATGAAGTGGATACTAAACCAACCGTTCAGCAGCTTGCTAACCTTTGGCGAGTAGCCGAGAATGGAAATCCACTTCTGGTTAATCCAAGAGGCAGTGTCAAAATCTTCTCTATCCGGAAAAACCCACCTCCCAACCACAGCCCTTCTCTGTAAGCTCGCCACCCTAGTGCACATGTCTTCATAATCCAGGTTTACTTCCTTGATATCCATCCTATGTTTAAGGATATTCCTTTTCCCTCTGCGGCCACCACAGCCAGCGCCACGAAGTTTATGTCTACCAGGTCGCTGTGTACAATTTACCTTAGTCTGAGCAGAGACATGGAGCGCCTGTTTGATAATGGCATCATCAGTATCAAAGTCGACAATGGGCGACCGAGCAACATAAGATGAATTGTCCTCCCGCGGATTCTCAACGCTGGAAATATCCATCCTGAAGTAAAGACACCTGTATGCCCGAGGTCACCTCCACCAAGTTGGCAGTGCCGTCGTCCAAGTAGCTGTCAGCCGATACAGTAAGCCAGACCAAGATTTGTGTGCCCACACGCTCGCCAGCCGCCGCTTCTAATAGTGGCAAATAGAATAATCCAAAAAATGAAAAAGGAAATTCTATGAAAGAGTATGTTTTGTAACCTGAGGGCCTTGAATCCGTAAATGTTAGGAGACGTACACGCCAGATGTAATATGAGCAGAGACATATGTCATGCCTCAAACATAATAAATCACGCCTACCACCGTCCCAGCTATAAACGGTAGGTGTAACGTATCACATTCCGATGTTCATGCCATAAAGAGGACGAATATGAAATAATGGGAGCTCAGATCCCCAAAGCACATCAGAGATAGACCATCATCATGACGTATCCAAACAATTACGTTGATATAACTCAGACCATATAACACCTGCATTTAATGAAGTACAGCCTGATCCCACCTGATGTTAAAACAGACCCCCACTCCACCGTCATTGCGAGCCAACCAGATAAAAATAATGCCTGACATATTTCAAAATTTGAAAATTGTCACCAGGAAATCCTGCATTCCGGGATAGACTACCGGAAATTTACCAGCATGTACATCCCTCCTATGGCGAACAGCAGCAGCAGCAGAAGCACCCTGGAAAGGACCACCATTTCTTACGAAATCTGCAGCCTACACTCTTGCAAGGCCGGGATATATAAAAAAATGTTACAGCAATAAGCCCAGTCTGGAATGCACTTGACCAACAGTTTATTATCTTCCAAGATGCCGCCCGATGAAGACGATGAGGACTCAGTAGAACAATCTTGTTTAAACATTAGACCCAATGATATCAATATACCAGAACCACCTTCAGTGAGCCATATCACCACCCCGCTCGACCACTGGAAATGTTGATATGGTATATCGCTCTGAGTAACAAAAGAGCAGTAATAAACAAGAAGATGATCAAAACTACCTCAACCTCATCCGGGAAGCTCAAATCCCCAAATAGTAGCATGTTGATATCGATTCCACGATATAAGATGCCACAAATCTGGAAATCATCAGCCGAGAGAGAAAAGCACCCGATTGGTCATGAATAACCCACCCTGCAAACGAGACAGAGACACAATAGGCCTTCCCTACGGAGCTGTAGCAAAATAACACGAGCTTTTACGCAACAGCACATGCATTGGACCAACTGTCCATAATCTCGATGCCTCCAACAACGCAATGACAAGATCACCCCGCGAAGAAAACTAAACAGGGTAGCCACCAAAAGCAATAAAAAATGTCCTTTTGTAGGGTTCCAGATAAAAGAACGTCACAAAATGGCCGCCTTAGCCACCATAAGCATCATAAGAGACCGTCATGGGTACCAGCTAAAACAAAAAACCAGCAGCACATCTGTAAACCGTAATATCCACCTACAGCCACATGATCTATTCTCATTGGGTACCAGCTACCAATTTGCAGGAGAGATTGAAATTATAGAGCCATCACATACCTTTACCATTAACTCCATTGAGGCTCTCTCTCTATTACCGATACGATATTCACAACTCGATGAAGAAAAATTAGAAAGTTGACAATGCGGGAAAACAAAGAAATAAGATGAAATTAATACATTGAATTGAATTAATTTATTTGGTTAGAGTGCTTTCATGCTTCATCCCTATGATATTGGGCAAAAGGAAAAGAAGGTAACGAATATTTTACAAATTTGCATTAGGCATAAAAGAGAAAAGGAAGGGAACATTTGTATTACCGAACGATTACATAAGTTTATTTCTAACTATCGTAAAGAAAATTGAAAAGAAAAAAAGATTATTTATAACCATCATTCGAAGATTTTGGGCAGCAAGAAGGATTTGAAATTCCGGGTCTCCTCTACTCCTTTCCGATATGTTCACTTTCGGTAGGTTATGTTCTCGCAAGAAGGGATTTGAAATTACGGTATCGTACTCCTTTTCGATATGTTCACTTTCGGTAGGTTATGTTCACGTGCTACATTTTTTCGATGTATAGCCGCAAAGAACACTACCCAAAAACATAGCATACCCTTTCGATATTTTTCCGAGGTCTTAACGAGAGTCACTTCCGTAAGACGCAGTTACATGTGCATTTCATTATGTTTTGTATTTGTGGCTGAAAATTTATTTTGACATGTTTGCATTACTTTACTTCGCAGTTTATAATAAAAAAGAGAGGTATGCGAAGCTGGTTGCGCTTTGATATTCTAATAAAGTATAATTCATCTCTTTGCCTCGAAGCATATATTGCATTGGAATTCATTAACCGTGTAATAAAAAAGAAGAAGAGAGAACCTGCTTTGATGGTGGCCATGAAATGAAACAAAATGAATTTGGTCGTTCATTAAGTCCTTTATTACATAAAAGGGAACACTAAAGGGAACACATCCGGCTACCATAAAAGTGTTGGGCATTAAATGAAATGAGACGACTCTTCCAAAAAGGAAAACTACAAGTTCATAGAGGCTTAAGTCACTCCCTTGTTTATTTAGTTAGATAGACACAGTATCTGTATTTTTTGTTCATAGCATTTGATAGTGAGGAAATTCAAGATTGAATGTATCTCTGTAAATGACAATAAAGTAGCATGTGATAAATAAAGTAGCATGTGATAGTGAGGAAATTCTCTGTGATGCAAAAACTTATGAAGTCAAATATGATGAGAATTGTGTATTTCATGAAGAAGGGTTCGGTTTGATGTATGAAAAGCAACTCATTGATGAGTTGTTGTTTGGTGAGAAGATATGCCTATCTTTTGCAACGGAGTTGATTAAAGAGGTTGAAATGACATGTTTGCAACAACGGAGTTGATTAAAGAGGTTGAAATCATAAATCAACCAACTATGAAAGATGAAGATCTACATAATGATGTAGAGATTGCACAGAGCAAAACCATGGAGGATTCAATAGCTTTGAAGACATCCTAACAAGCATTTTAAATGAATTTGGTGAAGTATTTGATCCAAAAATGTTTTGGAATATTCTTGAAATGAAGTATAGCATGAAGTGGAGTGAGAAAGGCAAAGTAGATGAAATTGTTGTTAAAAATAGTGATTGTGTTGAAAGCATCATAACTCGGATCAAGACTGAAAGTATATTTGTAGATGACAATAAAGTAGCATGTGATAGTGAGGAAATTCCTTGTGATGCAAAAACCTGTGAAGTCAAATATGATGATAATTGTGTATCTCATGAAGAGTGGTTTAGTTTGATGCATGAAAAGCAACTCATTGATGAGTTTTTGTTTGGTGAAAAGATATGCTTATCGTCATATGCAAATCAAATGCAGGATAACATGTTTGCAACAACGGAGTTGATTAAAGAGGTTGAAATCATAAATCAACCAACAATGAAAGATGAAGATCTACAGAATGATGTAGAGATTGCACAAAGCAAAATCGTGGAGGATTCAATAGCAGCTCATGAAGCTGTAGAGAACCCAATAGCAGCTAATGAAGTTGTGAAAGACTCAATAATAGTTGATGAACTAAATAAAGTTAATAGCCCCTTTAAAGAAGAGTGTGCAAATATTGACAGTGAGGAAAAGGCAATAAAACTTGAAGAAATGGCAAGCATTGAGGGCAAGTGTAAATCCCAACAACCTCCAACAATGGTGAATGGAAAGAATGTTAGCCTGCAATCAAGAAAGGAGAAACTTCACCACTATCTTATGGCGAGAAAGGTGAAGATGAAATTGCGTTTGCAAATTGTAAGTCTTAAATAAGTATGGATCATTTAGAAAGACACAAAAATGAAAGTCTTATTGTCATGTACTATTAAATAAGTATGGACCATTTATAAAGACACAAAAATGAAAGTCTTGTTACGCCGATAGGCGTAGCCCCCTATCGGAAATCGCTTCTTTTATGATTATGCTAATTAATCTTTTTGATCTGATGGTCTAGATTGAAAGATGCCGGTATATTCTGGTCGTCGCCACTAAATCAATGGATGAAATTCAAAAAAGTAACTTCCTTGCATATTTAAATCACATGTTTAAACCATACTTAAATTATTTTTTTACAAAACATGATTAAAAATTTACTGTGCCATTTTTTGACCGCCACCTATCAGGATTAACAAGTGATCAAACTTAATTGCCACCTAATAGATGGTTCAAATTCTCAAATAACCGTGAATGTGCCACCTATCAAATTAGGGTGAAGTGGGTAAATGAACGTGGGCGGAATGGAGAAAACATGGCAGCTCATCCTCAAAGGTGGAGCGTGGAATGGGCCTTTTATCTTTGCTTGGACCATGAGCCAGCACAGACGTGAGATCCATAGATTCCTCGGCTCTTTTAGTTAATTAGTGGTCCACCCTTCGTTTATTGATATGTCAAAATTCTTTATTCCCAATCTCAAAAATTGTGTAAATACGCTGCATATAAAAATACGTTACAGATGACTGTAGCTTATTTTGGCTTTCCCACCAAATCAATTGACTGGCCGCTAGATAGCCACATATATCGTTATATAAATCCAGTTTTCGACTCATGATGGAAGCACAATAACTTTTATTATTAATTTGATTTGATTTGATATATTATGCAAGGTGTCTGAACCGTGTGGTGAGTTGTTTGTGGGAAGTAACGCGGAGCAAATTGTTTGATTAACAATTGGAATGAAACTAAAACATTAACCCAAGTGTGTGAAATGGTTATGCAAGGTGTCTAAAGGCGCCCGCAGATAGGGACACGTCGTGAGAGGAAACGTTGTGGGCGCCCCGGTGGTTTCAAATCGGATAACAGTGGAGGAGTGGAACAACTGCAACCGTGTGCTGAGTTGTTTGTGGGAAGCAACGTGGAGAAAATTGTTTGATTAGTCGATGACTGCGCGGGATTATACATTGGGTCACTCTGTGGAATATAGTAATCATCGCAGGGTTGGCATTGGGTCCAGATCAAATCCTTGCCAGTGTCGAGTATTGCATCCATGGTTACTGGAACTAGGTATCCAATTCCTATTTGCATTAAAAATTTTCCATTCGCAGCGCTAATTGGACTGTAATAACTCTTGGAGCCAAGGCCAGCATTTTGTGAAATATAATGTTGCAGCCTCTGCAACCTCTGCTTGCCTCGTTCAATAGCTTGCTGGAGTCGTTCAACGTTTGAGGGGATTCGTTAGTCTCGTCGAATGAGATCTATTCTGAAATTTTTGTTATTCTCCTGTGCTTCACTGGCCGAGAAATATACATTAAATTGCAAAGCACATGAAGCGATCGTGGCGATTAATATAATAACACCCAAAATGCCGAGTCTCCAATTACATTCTCGATCCGGAAAGATGAGGTGAGACATCATAAATATGTGGGTATGCATTTTAGGGTTCATTTTATTGCCATTTCTGAACGTAGAAATAGTGGCCGAGACGGTGCTATGGGGTCTGTTCTCTGTGCCATCCCTTGTAAAATTCTTGTTTAAGTGTTGTTAGGATTTTTTGTAGTTTAAAACTCTTAAAAAATAATCGCTTGTCTATCTCGAGTTTTTTCTTTACTCATACTCTAGTTAAAAAGTTTCTTGTTTTATAAAATGAAACCCTACTTTCATGAACTTTCGTATATTCCAAAACAAGGGTTATTTTATTATTTTTATGCGTAAATGGAATCCTCCACTCTCTCCTCGAGAGGGTTCTCATTTTTCTTTGAGCTATTGGTTACTAATTTAAAATATTTATTTATTTCAGTCGTACAATCGACTCTTCGTCTTATTTTGTCTTATTTTGGAATTTTTTGATGCAGGTACGAAGACACCCCAAGGGTTATTCTCAATATCCATAGGTAAAAACTTCCGTCCTTTCAATTTTCCTTACTTCAAAATTTTTGGTTTACTTCTACTTCCATTCTTTGCTTAATAAGTAAAAAATGCTAATTATTTTCCATATCATATTTTATACAGGTATTGTTATATCTTTTTGGCGATAGTGAAATTATTTGGATGTTTACTGTAGTCAATTTTTGACATTCATCGAGCTCTTATATTTATATTCTAGGCCATGTCTAGATTTTATTCCTTGAGCTCGTGATGATTGCACTGGTGTTTTTAGTTTGAATATATTATACTCTGGAGATGACATAATTATTGTGTTCCTTCCTATATTTGAAGCACATTAGAGGAATAATGCCTATGTTGTACTGATGTTTTTATTTGTCTTTAAATTCCTTGGAGGATTTTCCAAAAACCATCCGAAACAAAATTTTGTTTGAAGTTCATACTATGTTTATAATATAATTATTTTTTTAATTAATTGGTTATTCTTACAAACTTTTTCATGATTCTTTATTCTATAATTTCCTTTTGATATTCTCGGCATAGTTTTCGATTCCACAGTTTTCACATAAGAGTAATTGGTGATTCATTGGAAGACGTTGGCAATAATAATTATCTTCAATATGCTCTTGCAAAAGCTAATTTTCCATGGTATGGTGTGGATTATAAGGGTGGGGTTGCAACTGGTAGGTTCACTAATGGACACACTATCGGAGATATCATCTGTATATTTTTTTCCTTAATCTAGGATATTTCTATTTCTCTGATATTTTAGTATTTTTTCTATAACAGTGAGTATGGATGGTAGCATCATTTTTAGTTTGACAATTGAATAACAGTGATAAATTATAGATAGCAACTAGTTTGACGATTGAGCTTGGATAGATTTTCCAATGTAAAAAGGGTATATTTTTTTAAAGAGGTTATAAGTTTAAATTTAATTAATAGACAAAATTTAAAAATCATATGCTATTTAATTTGCAAAAATATAAGATTTTGGTAGTTTTCAGTATGTTGAATTCATTTATGCATTTAAAAGTATATTTTAAACAATAAAAAATCATAATTCTAATAGAAATTGTATTAAGGCAAAAAAAACCATTTCCAATATTCCAATATTTATATTTATTTGTCAATTAGATTTTTGAAAATATTCCAAAATAATATAGTTAAAGTTTTGAATATTTTTCCAATCTAATTAACTTTCTCAAAACTTATTAGATTTCCAATTTCAAAAATATTAGGCTGACATCACTTCTATCCATCAAATTATCCAGATAGGATTGCCAATTTTAATAATATTAGGTTGAGATCACTTCTATCCATCAAATTATCAAGATAAGAATGAATGTTAACTTAAAAAGAAATCTAAATCAAGAAAGATAAAATATATACAACTCTCAACTTTACAACCAAATAGCTATACAATTTCCATCTTATATCTAAATTAAAAGTAATTATAAAATGAAATTATTATATATTTTTTATAAAAATTAAAATAATATCCTAATATATTAGCAATTTAAATTACTATATATTTTTTATAAAAATAAAAATAATATCCTAATATATTAGCAATTTTGTGTACATAATTGAGTTGACATTTTTTCTTTACAGCGGAGAAGCTGGGCCTCATAAATCCTCTTCCATATCTTTCCCTCTCTCCGAATAACGATGCACTGCTAAATGGTGTTAATTACACCTCTGGAGGAGCAAGTATACTCAATGAAACATGATTTCTATTTGTACGAGTCCCATGCCTTCCTCTTGACGAAAAAAATATATTGAAATTGCATTAATTTTTATTTTGGTCGACGTTCTCATGCAACATTAATGTTATTCTTTTATTCGTAATAACGAGTTCAGTGAAACTTTTACATGAAATTGAATTGGCTTTTGTTTATTAGGAATAATGTATAAACTTATTCAAATTTGTTTTTTTTTTTAAGTTTTATTTGGAATAATATATAAACTTATTCAAATTTGTTTTAATCGTAATTCTAAATTGTTCTTTTTTTTATTAGGAATAATGTATAAACTTATTCAAATTTGTTTTCATTTTAATTTTGAAACATCAAAATACATATATAATGTTATTTTTTCACCTTTTTTTTATTTTTAAACACATTGGTACATTTAAACCAACTAAGCCAAGATCCATGGTAGGGATACTTCACTCTGGTAAACTTGGATTGTGTTCAAGTATTTGTTATTATAGTAATTTCACAATTCTTTTATTCTAATACATATTGGTACTTTTATTGATTGTGTTCAAGGATTTGTTATCATAGTAATTTCAAAATTCTTTTATTCTAATACATATTGGTACTTTTATTGATGAGGGTTTATCTATATGGACCGTATAATTTAGGCATATGGATATCTATTACACCTAAAAACATGAGCCAACAAATGTCATATATATATATATATATATATTATTACATAGTCCCTTTATATATATATATATATATATATATATTTATTACAAAGTCCTTTCAAGAAACAATAATTATCTAATTATCTATACACATATCCATACATCAAAGTTGTCGTTGTAATAATCTTTAGACCTAAAAACATGAACCAACAAATGTCATAAGTATATATATATATATATATTTTATTTCATAGACATTTCAAGAAACAATAATTATCTATACACATATCCATGTATTAAAGTTTCTTTGTAATAATCTTTAGGAAAAAGTTTTGTTTGATAATACATTCATATTTTACACTTAATGGTACTTTCATTGAGAAATATAAATAAATGTGATGAAAGGCTCTATCCAACCTATGAGCATTATTGCTATATTTAAGGTAGAAATAAATCATTTCTTCCTTATACTATATAATTTTATTATGTAGCTTTTTCTATTGATACAAACAATATTTTTTTTAAACATAAAGAAATGTATTATATTGTCACAATGCGACCTTGGACCAACTATGACCCATGCCCAACCATGTTCATAGTTGGTCCAACATCGCATTGTGACAACAATTGTCTCAATGTTTAAATCAATTCCCTTGGGTTCCCCAATTCCTTTGGTTTATAATATTAAACCCTTGGGTTTATTAGTTCTTTTGGTTTATAATATGAATAATCCCTAGGGTTAATTATTACTGTTTCTTAATTTATTCAACTTGAGTATTTTTTTTATTGATTTTATTGATCCTTCGCCTTATTGGTCTCTTAGGTTATTAATATTTTCCCCTTGGGTTCACAAATTCCTTTGGTTTCTAATATTAAACAATTGGGTTATTAGTTCTTTTGGTTTATAATATGAATAGTACATTGGGTTAATTATTAGTGTTTATTAATTTCTTTAGCATAGTCGATCAATGTCATCCATGATCAAATGTCACATTCTGACAAATATTGTCTCAATATGAAAATCACCCATGGCCAACCATGGTCATAGTTGGTCCAACGTCGCATTGTGACAACAATTGTCTCAATGTTTAAATCAATTCCCTTGGGTTCACCAATTCCTTTTGTTTATAATTTGTTGGGTAATGGTTTTCCCTTGGGTTCACCAATTCCTTTTGTTTATAATATTAAACCCTTGGGTTTATTAGTTCTTTTGGTTTATAATATGAATAATCGATCAATGTCATCCATGATCAAATGTCACATTCTGACAAATATTGTCTCAATATGGAAATACCCATGGCCAACCATGGTCATAGTTGGTCCAACGTCGCATTGTGACAACAATTGTCTCAATGTTTAAATCAATTCCCTTGGGTTCACCAATTCCTTTGGTTTATAATCTTTTGGGTAATGGTTTTCCCTTGGGTTCACCAGTTCCTTTGGTTTATAATATTAAACCCTTGGGTTTATTAGTTCTTTAAGTTTTTAATATGAATAATCGATCAATGCCATCCATGATCAAATGTCACATTTTGACAAATGTTGTCTCAATATGAAAATCACCCATGGCCAACCATGGTCATAGTTGGTCCAACGTTGAATTGTGAAAACAATTTTCTCAATGTTTAAATCAATTCCCTTGGGTTCACCAATTCCTTTGGTTTATAATTTGTTGAGTAATGGTTTTCCGTTGGGTTCACCAATTCCTTTGGTTTATAATATTAAACCCTTTGGATTATTAGTTCTTTTGGTTTATAATATGAATAATCGATCAATGTCATCCATGATCAAATGTCACATTCTGACAAATATTGTCTTAATATGAAAATCACCCATGGCCAACCATGGTCATAGTTGGTCCAACGTTGCATTGTGAAAACAATAGTCTCAATGTTTAAATCAATTTCCTTGGGTTCACCAATTCCTTTGGTTTATAATTTTTTGGGTAATGGTTTTCCCTTGGGTTCACCAAATCCTTTGGTTTATAATATTAAACCCTTGGGTTTATTAGTTCTTTAGGTTTATAATATGAATAATCGATCAATGCTATCCATGATCAAATGTCACATTCTGACAAATATTGTCTCAATATGAAAATCACCCATGGCCAACCATGGTCATAGTTGTTCCAACGTTGCATTGTGACAACAATTGTCTCAATGTTTAAATCAATTCCCTTGAGTTCACCAATTCCTTTGGTTTATAATTTGTTGGGTAATGGTTTTCCCTTGGGTTCTCCAATTCCTTTGGTTTATAATATTAAACCCTTGGATTTATTAGTTCTTTTGGTTTATAATATGAATAATCAATCAATGTCATCCATGATCAAATGTCACATTTTGACATATATTGTCTCAATATGAAAATCACCCATGGCCAACCATGGTCATAGTTGGTCCAATGTTGCATTGTGAAAACAATTGTCTCAATGTTTAAATCAATTCCCTTGTGTTCACCAATTCCTTTGGTTTAAAATTTGTTGGGTAATGGTTTTCCCTTGGTTTCACCAATTCCATTGGTTTATATTATTAAACCCTTGGGTTTATTAGTTCTTTTGGTTTATAATATGAATAATAAATGAATTCCATCCATGATTAAATGTCACATTCTGAAAAATATTGTCTCAATATGAAAATCATCCATGGCCAACCATGGTCATAGTTGGTCCAACGTCGCATTGTGAAAACAATTGTCTTAATGTTTAAATCAATTCCCTTGGGTTCACCAATTCCTTTGGTTTATAATATTAAACCCTTGGGTTTATTAGTTATTTTGTTTATAATATGAATAATAGATCAATGCCATCCATGATCAAATGTCACATTTTGACAAATATTGTCTCAATATGAAAATCACCCATGGCCAACCATGGTCATAGTTGGTCCAACGTCGCATTGTGACAACAATTGTCTCAATGTTTATATCAATTCCCTTGGGTTCATCAATTCCTTTGGTTTATAATATTAAACCCTTGGGTTTATTAGTTATTTTGGTTTAGAATATTATGAACCCTTGGGCTAATTATTAGTGTTTATTAATTTCTTCAACTTGAGTATTTTTTTAATAATTTTATTGATCCTTCACCTTATTGGTCCCTTAGGTTATTAATATTTTTCCCTTGGGTTCACCAATTCCTTTGGTTTATAATATTAAACCCTTGGGTTTATTAGTTCTTTTGGTTTATAATATGAATAATCGATCAATGTCATCCATGATCAAATGTCACATTCTGACAAATATTGTCTCAATATGAAAATCTCCCATGGCCAACCATGGTCATAGTTGGTCCAACGTCGCATTGTGACAAAAATTGTCTCGATGTTTAAATAAATTCCCTTGGGTTCACCAATTCCTTTGGTTTATAATTTGTTGGGTAATGGTTTTCCCTTGGGTTCACCAAGTCCTTTGGTTTATAATATAAAACCCTTGGGTTTATTAGTTCTTTTGGTTTATAATATGAATAATCGATCAACGTCATCCATGATCATATGTCACATTCTGACAAATATTGTCGCAATATGAAAATCACCCATGGCCAACGATGGTCATAGTTGGTCCAACGCCCCATTGTGACAACAATTGTCTCAATGTTTAAATAAATTCCCTTGGGTTCACCAATTCCTTTGGTTTATAATATTAAACCCTTAGGTTTATTAGCTCTTTTGGTTTATAATATGAATAATCGATCAATGTCATCCATGATCAAATGTCACATTCTGACAAATATTGTCTCAATATGAAAATCACCCATGGCCAACCATGGTCATAGTTGGTCCAACGTTGCATTGTGACAAAAATTGTCTCCATGTTTAAATCAATTCCCTTGGGTTCACCAATTCCTTTGGTTTATAATTTGTTGGATAATGGTTTCCCTCGGGTTCACCAATTCCTTTGGTTTATAATATTAAACCCTTGGGTTTATTAGTTCTTTTGGTTTATAATATGAATAATCGGTCAATGTCATCTATGATCAAATGTCACATTCTGAAAAATATTGTCTCAATATGAAAATCACCCATGGCCAACCATGGTCATAGTTGGTCCAACGTCGCATTGTGACAACAATTTTCTCAATGTGTAAATCAATTCCCTTGGTTTCACCAATTCCTTTGGTTTATAATTTGTTCGGTAATGGTTTTCTCTTGGGTTTACCAATTCCTTTGGTTTACAATATTAAACCCTTAGGTTTATTAGTTCTTTTGGTTTATAATATGAATAATCGATCAATGTCATCCATGATCAAATGTCACATTCTGACAAATATTGTCTCAATGTGAAAATCACCCATGGCCAACTATGGTCATAGTTGGTCCAATGTCGCATTGTGACAACAATTGTCTCCATGTTTACATCAATTCCCTTGGGTTCACCAATTCCTTTGGTTTATAATTTTTTGGGTAATGGTTTTCCCTTGGGTTCACCAATTCCTTTGGTTTATAATATTAAACCATTAGGTTTATTAGTTGTTTTGGTTTATACTATGAATTATTAATCAATGTCATCCATGACCAAATGTCACATTCTGACAAATATTGTCTCAATATGAAAATCATCCATGGCCAACCGTGGTCATAGTTGGTCCAACGTCGCATTGTGACAAAAATTGTCTCAATGTTTAAATCAATTCCCTTAGATTCACCAATTCCTTTGGTTTATATTATTAAACCCTTGGGTTTATTAGTTCTTTTGGTTTATAATATTAAGAACGCTTGGGTTAATTATTAGTGTTTATTAATTTCTTCAACTTGAGTATTTTTTAAATAATTTTATTGATCCTTCGCCTTATTGGTCACATAGGTTATTAATATTTTTCCCTTGAGTTCATCAATTCCTTTTGTTTATAATATTAAACCCTTGGGTTTATTAGTTCTTTCGGTTTATAATATGAACAATCCATCAATGTCATCCACAATCAAATGTCACATTTTGACAAATATTGTCTCAATATGAAAATCACCCATGGCCAATCATGGTCATAGTTGGTCCAACGTTGCATTGTGACAACAATTGTCTCAATGTTTAAATCAATTCCCTTGGGTTCACCAGTTCCTTTGGTTTATAATTTGTTGGGTAATGGTTTTCCCTTGGGTTCACCAATTCCTTTGGTTTATAATATTAAACCCTTGGGTTTATTAGTTATTTTGGTTTATAATATGAATATTTGATCAATGTCATCCATGATCAAATGTCACATTCTGACAAATATTGTCTCAATATGAAAATCACCCATGGCCAACCATGGTCATAGTTGGTCCAACGTCGCATTGTGACAACAATTTTCTCAATGTTTAAATCAATGCCCTTGGGTTCACCAATTTCTTTGGTTTATAATATTAAACCCTTGGGTTTTATTATTCTCTATTGTTTTTAATATTTCCCTTAGCCTTATTGATCCCTCAGGTTTTTAATATTTATCCCTTGTGTTCACCGATTCGTTTGGTTTATAATATTAAACCTTTGGGTTTATTAGTTATTTTGGTTTATAATGTTAATCACACATTGGGTTTATTAGTGTCTTGAGTTTAAAATATTAATTCTTAGGCTTTATTAATTTCTTAGATTTTTCAGTTTAAAATATTAATTCTTAGGGTTTATTAATCTCTATTTTTTTTAATATTCATCCGTTAGGTTTATAATATTTATCCCTTAGGTTCGCTGATTCCTTTGGTTTATAATATTAAACCCTTCGTTCTATTAGTTCTTTTGGTTTATAATGTTAATAATCCCATTGGTTTATTAATATCTTATGTTTAAAATACTGATTCTTATGGTTTATTAATTTATTAGGTTTTTTAGTTTAAAATATCAATTCTTAGTGTTTATTAATCTCTTGTGTTTTTAATACGATCCCTAGTTTATAATATGTATCCCTTTGGATTCACCAATTCCCTTTGATTTATAATATTTAAACATTTGATTTATAATGACATTAGGTTTGTGTTATTAATTATCCCTTGGATTTATTAATATCTTTAGTTTAAAATATTAATTGTTAGGGTTTATTAATCTATTAGATTTTTATTTAAATATTGTTTCATATGCTTTGTTAACTTTTGAGTTTAATATACTAATTGTTGTAGTTTATTACTTTCTTATGTTTTTGGGTTTAATATTATTAATAAATATTATTATTATATATTATTTATAAATATTATAATATTATAAAGATATCAATAAAATTAATAAAATTAATATTAATGTTTATTATTTATTATATTATTAATAACTACTATTATATTATTAATATATCAATAATCTTATTAATATTATTAATATTTATAATATTGTTAATATTATTAATATTTATTATTTATTATATTATTACTATTATTAATATATATTATTAATAAATATTATAATATTATTAATATATCAATAAATATTAATATTATTAATATTTATTATTAATATATATTATTATTATTATAGGCCTATCTACGTATATCATTAACTACGTATATCAACTACATTGGTGAATGTGGTTGTAAATCTATTTTATATAAGGCTATGAGTGTATATTAACTATAATGTGGTTGTGCTAGTTGTCATGTTAATTTATGTGTATAGTGTATTTTGTATGTCTGTATATGGTTGAAATTAAGCGCGGACAACGAGATTCTTCTCTGTGGATAGAATGTGTATGTATTTCCATCTCTAATAATGCAAATGACAAGTTAAGTTAGTGTGTATATTTCCATCTCCATTAATGCAAATGACAAGTTAAGGTAGTGAGTAAAGCTGTGTTCTTTGATCTGGTAATGGAGCTCCTCTTTGGGGTCTTCTGAGTTTTCTGTTTCTGTCAGTGCTACCCAGCAGCAACCACTGCCCAAAAACCTATCATCCCCCTTTCGAGGTTGTTCGGAGGTCTTAATGAGAGTCACTCTGTAACTCGAGTTACATAGGTATTTCATTATGTTTGTATTTGTGATTGAAAATATATTTTTACATGTTTGCAGAATATTTACGTTTATAATCAAGAAAGAGATCAGGTATGCAAAGCTGGTTGGGTTTTGATATTCTAATAAAGTCTAATTCATCTCTTTGCCTCGAAGCATATATTGCATTAGGGTTCACTAAGCTGGTAATTAAAAAAAAAAAAGAGAACTGCTTGATGGTGCGCCTGAAATGAAACAAAATGAATTTGCTCGTTGATTCAGTACTTTATTACATAAAAGGGAATACATCGGGCTACCATCTGAGTGGCGGGCATTAAATGAGACAACTCTTCCAAAAAGGAAGACTACAATTTCATAGCGGCTTAAGTGACTCCCTGGTTGTTTATTTAGTTACATAGACACCTTATCTGTATTTTCTGTTCCTTGCTCACTTAAAAGCCGGTGCCCGATGTGAAATAGCCTGCACTCCACACAACATTAGCACATGGATTAGATTCATGAGTCAGTATGTCAAACGACTGGAAGTGTTTTAAGAAGAAATATATATAAATTACAGCAGCGAACGTGGCAGACTAGCTGATGGATTTACATGAATAGCAATAACATTGTGAATAAATAAAAGAATGTATTAGTCCACAGTATAATGATAGCAGCATCCTACACACACGGCTAGTACAGGAATTAATTACTTGATTGATCGATGGAAAGACTTACGAGAACGGCGCTGAACGTCGCATCGGCGGGGAGGCTGGCTGATGTTGCACGTTTCTGGAAGGTATGCGGCTCTCTCCTCCGCTTCTTCCTCCTCTTCTTTCCACGCGATTCGCGGCGGCGGCGCTGATTAAGTGCAGCCTCAGAATCCATGAAGAGGTCACATGATTGAGATTGATCAAGTACTTGCTGTATGGGCTTGGCATCGGCATTGTGGAGGACATTCTTTCCAATTGCTCGCAGCATCTCTCTGATGGCTGCTCTCTCCGCATCTCCATGTACTCCCGGCACTCAGACAGTCGCTGCGGATCGCAGGAGCGTCGTTGTTGTTGCAGGCCCTCACCATACATGACGCCTTCACGCGCATCAACAGTTGGGGTGCCCCACTGAAGGAGGACGAGAAGGGCTACGCCTAGGCTCGCCCATTTAAGAGCCAGTCTCGTAGTCGGAGGGCAGAAAACATCCATTGCTTTTCTTTCTTCGTTACGGTGAAAGATGGAGAGATAAATGGAGCGGAAGTGTGAAGGTGGGAAGAGGAGATGGATCCTAATGCTGTATTTATGTATTTATGGAAACATGCATGGGGAAGGCGAAGAAGAGGTCGAGGACTCGAGAGTCGAGACGAACAGATGTAGCGCATGCCCCATCTCACACTCCACGTCCCAACTCAACCCACAGAAAGATCGAACGCCTGCCTCTGTTTCCAATCGCCGCGTCTTCCATTTCGGTTGAGTTGATGAAAAGAACAGAAGAATCCTCCAGGTGTGTAGAATTCCTGACAGTGCAGGGTACAGTACCCGCCATGCGACTTACAAACTACTGTCGCAATTTAGAAAATATAAACTCGTTCATGAGAAACTGCCTTAGCCTGGTGGTGTTAATTTTTCACGTTGAACAGTGGATTACACCGGCAAGGTTACCATAACCACCTTAATCATGAAAATTTCCAAGCAATGGAAGTGTTATTAACGATGGTATGGGAAAATGTTCACTTTCCAGCGTATTAGTCACGATGAAATTATATTGCAATATGGGTTTCACCAAATATTTTGATAGGCACTGGAAGAAGTGTGTTCATTCAACCGAAAGGCCGAGGTTCGTAAAGAAAGCGGACGGGATATAAACTTGGAGGGAAGCATTATTGAGTTAAAAGGTCTAGGCTATAGAGCTTTGCCTTGTTTCATTTTTGAATTTATGAAGAGAAACTTTCACAGCTCGTAATGATGAATTAGACTTTCGGAATGGTATCACACCCTTGTGTTCAAACTTTCACTGCTCGCACAGCTCGTAAGGATGAATTAAATTCTAGCGATGCTATCATTAATGGTCAATGGTGTGTTTTTTGGAAGTGAAATGTATGATTACTATTACGATTAAAATTGAAGATCTACATATAGTAGTTTAGTTATTTATATGGAACTTTTTTTACTCATCAATATGGCTATAATTATTAATGAGAAATTATATAATCTTAGAATTATGTAGCATAAATTAAATAGTTTATGATATATATTTTATAGTGTAAAATTTTTAAAAGTATGAAAATTAACAAAATCACAACTTATTTTAAATTATTATTATTAACATAATTTTATTTATCAATATGGTTGATATAAATTTATAGGTGTATATAAAATACATCTACAACCACATTGATATATACAAATAGACATATATCCACCACTCATAGCATTAATAAATAGTACGTGTATTTTATTAAATGTTAATATTTCAGATTATTAATAACTATATAAATAATAATAGCTTTAGAGAATTAATGTTTCCTCTGTCATAAACATAATGTTGAGAGCCCAACGTTTCTAGTGAACACTTCACCCATTTTTAAGGGCAGATATGTTTTCTTGCCCTTGAAGATGGGTGAACTATTCACTAGACAAGTTGGGCTCATGGAGCCAAATACACACTTCTCCAAAATTTCTCAACATTACATAATAATAAATTTATTATTTTGTATATTTTTATATTTTATATTTGGTAATATGTTAATAGATATGTTTAAAAATAAAATATAATTCACATATAACATACTAAAAACATTTAGTTATTATTAATACTATGTATTTATTGTCACCATTATAGTATGGTCAACAATTGGTATATTTATAAATATAAACTTCATTATATTTTATATATTTATTTAAGTGTATCAATTATTTAACATTGTATATTAAACTAAAATATATTATATTATTACTTGAAATATATAAAAGAATATAATATATAATAATATATTATTTTATAATAAAATATGTAATAATAATATATTATAAATTTTTTTGTTAATAATAATATATTAAATTAAATTAATATAATTGTTAATATATTTTATATGATCATTTAAATCGAGTGGATAAATATTATAAACTTAAGGGATCAATATTAAAAACACAAGGGATTAATAAATCCTAAGAATTAATATTTTAAACCGAAAAATTTGATAAAACCACATGATTATTAATGTTACAAACCCAATATATTTGTAAACTTTAGGGATTGGTAATATTATAAACCCAACGAATTAATAAATAGAAGGGATAAACATTATAAACCTAAGGGATTAATATTAAACCCAAGGAATAATATTTGACCCTTAATATTGGTGTTTAATAAATCCAAGGGATTATTAATATCACAAACCCACAATATTAATATTACCAACCAAAGAATTAGAAAATTTAAATGATTAATGTTATGAATACAAATGATTAATAAACCCAAGTGATTAATAAACCCATCAAACTAATATTAAAAACCCAAACGATTAATAAACCCAAGGGATTATTAATATTATAAACACAAGGGATAAGTAAAACTAAGAGATTATTGATATTATAAACCCAATGGATTAATATTATAAATAGATATGATTAATAAACTCAAGCGATTAATACGCCCAAGGAATCAATAAACCCAACAAACTAATATTAAAAACCCAAGTGATTAATAAGCCCTAGGGGATTAATAAACCATGGTTTTCATGGTTGATTTTTATATTGAGACAATCTTTGTCACAATTTGGTATCAGATCATGGTTGACCATGATTGTGAATGGTTGACCATGGTTGATTTTCATATTGTGAAAATATTTTTCATAATGTGACATTGGACCATGGTTGATATTTATATTGAGACCATCTTTGTCACAATGCGACATTGGACCATGGTTGACCATCGTTCGCAATGGTTGGTTTTCATGTTGAAACATTTTTTTCACAATGTGAGATTGGACCATGGTTGACCAAAATTATAAATGCATGTTATTTATATTAATCCATATGATTGATATTATAAACCCTAGTATTAAACCCAATATTATAAACCTTAGCATTGAACCCAATATTATAAACCCTAATATTGAACCCAATATTATAAAAGCTTAAAATTAAACATAATATTATGACAAAAATGTTTGATCCATATGGTTGAGCATAATCAACCATATTTCACCAATATAACATTAAAAATATTATTTTTTCTAAAAATTATTAATATTAATAAACTCAAGGAACCAATAAACCTAACAAACTAATATTAAAAACCCAAGCGATTAATAAAGCCTAGGAATTAATATTTTATAACTCAAGGGATTAAAGAACTCAAAGGAGTAAATTATAAACCAAAAGAGCTATTAATATTATAAACCGGAGCGACTAATAAATCCAAGGGTTTAATATTATAAACTCAATGAATTAGTAAATGTAAGGGATAAATATTATAAACCCAAATGATAAAAAAAACCCAAGGTATCAATATTAAAAACAAATGAGATTAATAAACCTAGGGAATTAACATTTTAAACCAAAGGAATTAATAAACCCATGGGATTATTAATTTGACAAACCCAACGAATTAGTAAACCCAAAGGATAAATATTATATTAACGACGAAGACGTCGATTAAGTGCAGCCTCAAAATCCATGAAGAGGTCCACGTCCGTGGTTGAATCATAGGATTTAGATTGATCGAGTACTTGTTGTATGGATCAGCATCGACATTGTGGAGACATTATTTCCAATTCCTCACAACATCTCTCCGATGGATGCTCTCTCCACTTCTTCAAGTAGTCCCGATACTGGGATAGTCGCTGCGGATCATAGGAGTGTTTTCGTTGTTGTAGCCCCTCTCGATACATGATGAGTTCATGTGCATCAACAGTTGGGATGCCCCACTAAAGGAGGACGAGAAGGGCTATGCCTAGGCTCGCCCATTTAAGATTCAGTCTCGTAGTTGAGGGGAGAAAACATCTATTGCTTTACTTTCTTCATTACAATGAAAGATAGAGAGATATATAGAGAGAGAGTGTGAAGGTGGGAATAGGAGATGGATCCTAATGTTGTATTTATGGAAACATGCACGAGAAATTGTTTCATTGTATGAATAGAAAAGTAGAGAAAAATACAACACAAGACAAATAGGTGTAGCACATGCCCCATCTCAAGCTCCACGTCCTAACTCAACCCAGTAGAAGATCGAACACGTGCCTTCGTTTCCAATAGCTGTGTATTTCATTTCGGTTCAATGGATCTAGAGAAAATAAGAATCTTTCAACTGCGTACAATCCCTAACAGTGTAGGGTATTGTAACAACAATGCTACTTATAAATGATTATCGTAATTTTGAAAAAAATATTTTATGGTTTTTGAATCTATTTCCAACATTTCAATATTTTTATATTATATTTTTTGAAAAAAAATCAACCAAAAAAAATAATTCTCTAAATAAATTTGTGAACTTAATAGACCAGGCCAATAGAATTCTCTAAATTAGAAAAAAAATCTAGAGAAACAACTAATATAATTATCTAAGTTCAAAAAACCATGATCAAAAGGCTAATTCCAAATGATTGCAATGTTGGTGACCATAATGAAGTAAAATATTAAGGTCACTTGTTTATTTATTGATTATCTTTGTAATTATTGATTATATTTCTAATTAGCTTATATCATAATTTACAAATTTTCTATTAATTAGGTCATTCCTCTTCCTTTTTTAAAATAACTCTGGAAATTGCCACCGTGTACCTATTTACAAATTAAGATCTAGCTAGATGATTAAAGAATATTTTTCCATTAGATTGAAACTGTTATAGCTAATTTCCTTAACTGGAAAAAAGATAAGCGCCACATCTCGAAAGTTCCAGGAATTTCTTTATCAAATAGCGACGACGCTTATTGGTGGTCACGTGTGCCGCTCTACAACTGGTTATCATTTTCATGCCCACTCTGCTTCCTCTCTTATTGGTGGTCACCTGCGCCACTCTACAACTGGTTACCGTTTGCACACTCACTCTGCTTCGTTTCCTGCCTATGCTACGCGACACTCTCTTCTTGCCTCTCTGGCTGGCTGAATTATTTGAATAGTTCTTAACTGGTTTGGTGGGAAAGGGGATGCATACCCAGGTATGCCACTCTCTGTGTTTTGATTCTTTTCTAACAATAATCTATGCACTAGTCTATAACACAAATTTTTGGAAATCCGACAAACATATTTTTCTCCTTTCCTGGTCGATGTGACCTCGAGAAGTTCACTCGCCCATCGTCAACCGTCAACCATTGGGAGGGCATCGTCCATTCCCAATATCATGTCATTCATGTATGAATCCATCATCCATAAAATTTGAATTTTAAATTTTCTTAAATTCCCTGTGTTTTTTAATTGGGACGGTGAACCAAGGCTTTAGTATTGCCAATATTCAGCTTCCCCAAACAACCATAGACTACACTTGAATAACATGAATAGACATCTTAGAATTCGAGGAATTCCCTGTGCCAAAGTCGGGGTGGGCGAGGCCATATTATAGTTAAAATTTGAATTTTTGCTCTCAATCCTGTTAAATTTTAAGAGACGGGGAGGCCTATTTAGAAGCGTCTATTTCATTTTCTTGTATTCAATTTTTTTTTTTTGTTTTAATAGAAGCTATTTAACCAAGGACATTCTCTTAGATCACTATATATCTATATTTTTTAATTCCACTTTCTATTTTTCCATGGATGATTTGTTTGATAGGGAACACTGTGACAGAGACATGTGAGGGACATCCCTTATATCAATCAATGGCGATTAAGGGTAGTTCTTGATACCAAAGCCACACTAGTGCATAGGGTAATTCGTTGCCCTGTTCTGTTTCATCTAATTTTTTTAGAAATGTATCTCTTTGATAACAAAGATATAAAATATTTCTTGCAAAATAAATAAGAATTCATACACTGATCTGACCGGTGGGAAGTTTGTGTCCAGAAAAGGAGTGTATCCTTCCCGTTAAAACAAGGCATATTGAAATAAAATTTTATGTATAACTTGAAAAGTATGCATAAAACAGACACCAAAAGTAAAAGTAAGAAGAGCCCTAGCTCTTTATAAGACTGATGTGAAATATCTCTTTCTAAAAATATAAAGCATGCGTCCGCTGATGTGACTGGTGCAATTTGTCCAAAAGTAAAGCTTATACTCTTTTCAAAATAAGATATCAGCTTATGTAATCCTGCAACTAGTAACTCATATTTGTGAGGGAGGAGCTTGGAAAACCTCATCAATCAACATGTCACCTTAGGTCACCTTCTTGGTTTTTAGTTGCATTGTATTTTATGCAGACTTGTCAAAGTTTTGATTACAGTCTTGACAAAATTTCTTGTGGATTTCTTACTATTGCTATGTATGGTGAAGATGTTACTAAGAAAATCATATAATGGTTGTTTAATGGTTTCCTTTTGGCATTTATGTATTTGGGGATCCACGTGGAAATACACCAAATTAAGCATTACACCTGCAATGAGCATTATTACAAGAAAGTGTTGGGATCTCTCAAATAATTGGTCAGTGTTGAAAAATCATAGAGCACTATGAGTGATGAGAGTTTCAAAAATTTCCACAATAAGAATGGGGGATTTGATTGAAGACAATTATTGGCAGTGGTCCGTTAATCATGATTTTCCATATAAGAATGGAATTCCACCAACAAACATCAATAAATAAATTGATTTTCAATGTTTACTAGAAATATGATAGCAAACATTGATAATAATAATGAATTAACTCGCATAGGTTTGCGTTTTTAAAAATATTTAACGGCAAAATCAGTTTAAAATTTTGACGCCAAACTTTCTATGAGATTGCGTCAAATCTTTGATGAGTGGTTCTCTCTCAAGATTGAATGCTATTCTGTTGGTCTTTTAATGACACCAATTTATTTAACATATAACTCTATTGATTGGGTAGGAAAACTTAATATTGGTTGTTTTTATTATTTTATTTTATTTATAGTATATCTATTTATTAATATTAATGTTAATAACATAATTTGTAATTTTAAAATTAATTTAATGAATTTAATTATTATTTTGAAATATAATATAATATTTGAGATCTATTCCCATAAAATTATATATAGTTATTAATTATTATTTTTATTGAATGATTTTTATTCTCTAAAAAAACATGGTTATTAGCATCTCAAAAAACATGTGATTAACTACTAGATATTTTTGGAAGTGAAATATACAAAGGGATTTTGATATATCTAAATTTTCTACTGATTACTTCATTCGTTACTCCATCCTTCACCCATCCATCAGTGACCAAATATCTAATGTAAATAAACGAAGAGTGTTGAAGTGCCTATTTATAGGATAAAAAGAATTAATTGTCGATTGGGTCAAGGTCACATTCATCAAAATTATTAAAATGAATTCATAAGTGAAACTAGTCTTTAATCAAAATTAATTTAAATAATTTATAATTGTTCAAATCCACAAATTGAAAATATAAAATAAGGGTTAATTAAAAATAAAATAGGAATTAATCTGTTCCCCCTCCCAATTTATTTACAAATATCAATTATATACAACAAGGATGGTTTGTTGAGATCCACTAAATATGCATCTAATCATTCATACATAGAAAATATCAAATTTGATACTAAAACCTCCAACTCCTCAAAAAATCTATTTAAATAGTGTATTACATGCCGATGAGGAAATAATCCATCATTTCTTAAATAAATATCTATTTTAACTTGAAAATAAAATTCATATCTTTAATTACATTAAATTAACTTAAATTAAATTAAGGGAACCTGCTCCCTTTAGTAAATGTGGTAAGGCCTCCTAGGTATTATTTATTTTATGAAATGCTTCTACATCAATGCATATCTAACATGTTTCCAACAAGTTTGATTCCTAGCTAGATTTCTTTCATGTTTATGAGGGTCATCATATGGAATATATTTTAATATGAAGCTCAAATCCTAGTGCACTAATAGGAATACAACCTTGTACATAAGAAACACTATCATTTTCAACGACATTATCAACCATCTTATCAATCTATGCAACACAGTCAACAGGAGATTACATTTTCAGAAACTCGGTCTAAGCTCCACTTGAAACAAATGACACCTTCCAAGACTTAACATGACCGAATATATGTAGTAAGGTAACAGCAATAACATCATCTCCAAGACCTTCCCTAAATGTTTGTACCTTAGGGGTAATAGGAATAGCAATGCCTTGTCCATTCATCACAAGTCCTGCTTAGATATAACCCATTTTGCTAAGTAGTTGAGGTATAATAGTTGTAGTGTACTTTTCAATGCTAGGTGAAACAATATCATGAGTGAACAATAAAGCATGTGAAGAAAAAAAATATATCCAAATCATATTTCTTACAAACAACGGGGCTACAATTGATATCATCAAAGGCGGAAGAAGTAATAAGAAGTAATAAGCATTAGTTTCCTTTAAGGAAACATTTTCTGAATGAGGGAGTGAGAGTTTCCTCCAAATCATCAACAAGGTTCATCTTGTTCTCAAATTGCCTACAGGATTCTGGAAAAATTCTTTCTCAACCATAGTAGTCTAGAAAAAAACATATTTAGTCTTTAATTGATTCTTCCATTCTCCATTCTCTATTTGTAAGAGAGAAGCAATAGAGTGCAAGGTGATGAACATGTTATGTAATCGATCAATAAATTTCTTCTGATTATGTTTCTAGTAGCTTTTACCCATTTTGATAAATTCCTCAAAACACTTGGTCAATTATGTGTCTCCGTTGGCCTACAAAAAGAAGTGTGGCATGCAATAACAAAGGTTTGTGATTTAGCTAAATTAGATTTGAAAGGTTATCATTCTCCCAATATGTTAATCAAATATTCAAGACCACATTATACCAAATAATTCCACATATGAATTGGATCCATGTACCCAAAACTAGACTTAAAAATAAGAGTTTCATCATGGAAAAATTAAAACACTCACAATAATCTAAAAATATAATGAATTGGCTAGAAAAAACCAATATATTAAAGAACTCCCTCAAATAGTTATATTATAATAGCCAAAGTGATATATTTATAGCCTCCCTTTACAAACCCAATGTACTTACCAGCTCCCTTACAATGAACAACTAAAGGATAAAATACCAAAGGGATAATGCTTGACATAAAGTCAATGGTGGCACGACCAAGTGTTCACATGCAAGTAAATATCTATGTGAATATGGCATCCACGGATGTTGATGATATTTTGGAGTTGAATTAGAATACCTTTTCCTCCATGCACCAATGACACTAATCTGGATGTTACTTTACACTATACAAACTAAGTCTACAAGGCTGCACTATACCCAATAATTCCACATAGAAATCAAATAGCTATACTACAAACTATACAAAAAATGGATATTTGATTATGTTAGAAAGAAAACATTGACAATAATTTGACTAAGGTTGTTTGTCTTGGGGCCTTAGTCTTGCTAGTTCCTATTTGTGTATGAGATTTTAGAAAATTCTTGTGACGAATTGAACCCCATAGGATGATGTACATTCACCTATGATTGAGTACATATAAACATACAACATCAAAGCTTGGGATTGTTTGACCTGAGACGTTGTTTTTGATAACCCTTTTATGTACATAAGATTTTACAAAATACTTGAATACATTATCCTTCTCTAAAAACAAACATTTTTTGTGATCGAGGATCCTAAGGCACTCATGAAAGGAACCTTATGGGATTGAGGCTATGGTTGTTTGAGGTTAATCATTAAAGAGTTAACACTAATTTTATGCTCATGAGTCTTTGTTGCTTATCCCCTAGAAAGTTTGAATATACTTTTGAAAAAAGAGAATGTATCTTAAACAAAGTTCTTTAAAATAGTTTAAAGATAGCTAAATTATTTGAAAAAGCAAAAATTTAAAAAAATATTTAACTAACTCCAAAACAAGATATAAGAAGAATATCAATGTAATTTTGAAAATAATTTATAATGTAAAAATTATGGTTTTTAATTGTATAAAAGTTGAAATCTACACAAAATAACACTTAAGTGTTAGCAATAAATATAACATGAAAATAACAAACTTGTGACTTTCTAGCATGAGGGAATCAACAAAGAAAAAAATAAACATATTAAACACAAAAAGTGATGGGAATCATTTTTATTTTATTTTTTTATAATTGGTTCAAATGGAAATGATTTACAAAATAGAAACTAAGTAAAATGGATTAAGCAAGGTGAGCCTTCTCCTATCCCCCAAAGAAAGGTCCTTCTCTCCTTGTGTTAGCTCTCTCTTCCTTTTCAAAGAAGCTTGCCAATAATTTCAATGGTGAAAGTTTGCAAGTTCACAATGTTCATGAAATCAAGCAAGAAACATGAGAAAATTCCAATTAGATCTTGAAAACATGAGAATGTGTTTCTTATCCTTGTTGAATTGGTCACCCAAGACTGGTATTTAAAGAGTTTTTCCAAATTCTCATGGTGGTTGGCTCATTGAATGGAGGTGGTTCGTTTTTCACATTTAGAATGAATAGGATGGAGCCTTGGAGACTCTAATTACCCCTCTAGAAATTGTCTTGAACCTTGAACTTTCCCATAAGAAGTCTATACTTTCCATAGCCTTGATTGTGTCTACAAACAAAAGTGTCAAATGAAAAATCCTACATATTGGTGCAAAAGGTAAACTATGAGTTTACATAATTAAGTAAACAAATATTATAGAAATTTAATCACATAAGTGATTGGAGGCTTCCAAAATTATTCCTTATTTTAATTTATTCTCATCATTAATTTTCAATTTGGAATGAGTCTGTTTAGCTAATTCTTATTCTTATATAATTAAATTTAATTTTCAACTAATTCTTATTTTTTATTATTTTAAGTTCTTAATATAATTATTACTTTGTTAGTTCGTAATTCTTTTTAATTCTTATTTTCTACTAATAGATATTATTTTACAGTTTTCTCCTTTTATTATAAATTAGTTGATTGTTAATCATTTTAATCATCCATTAATTCCTATATTATTTTTAATTAATCCTTATTTAATATTTTCAATTTGTGGATTTAGTCAATTATAAATTATTTAAATTAATTTTGATTAAAGTCTTGTTTTACTTATGAATTCATTTTAATAATTTTGATGAATTCGACCTTGAATCAACCGATACTTAATTCCTATTATCCTATAAATAAGATCTTCAACACTCTTCATTTACTCACATTAGCTCTTTAGTCTCTGATGATGGATGAGGTAACTATCAAAAAATTGGATGGATGATTTTTATATTGAGACAATTTTGTCACAATGTGGCATTGGACCATGGTTGACCATGATTGACGATGGTTGACGACGATTGTGAATGATTGACCATGGTTTACTTTCATATTGCGACAATATTTGTCATAATGTGACATTGGACCATGGTTGATATTTATATTGAGACAATCTTTGTCATAATGTGCCATTAGACCATGGTTGACCATCGTTCACAATGGTTGGTTTTCATATTGAAACAATTTTTTTCACAATGTGAGATTGGACCATGGTTGACCAAAATTATAAACGCATGTTATTTATATTAATCCATATGATTAATATTATAAACCCTAGTATTAAAATCAATATTATAAACCCTAAAATTGAACCCAATATTAAACCCTAATATTAATTCAAATATTATAAAAGCCTAAAATTAAACGTAATATTATGACCAAAATTTTTGATCAATATGGTTGAGCATAGTCAACCATATTTCACCAATATAACATTACAAATATTAATTTTCTAAACATTATTAATATTAATAAACTCAAGGAACCAATAAACCCAACAAACTAATATTAAAAACCCAAGCGATTAACAAACCCTAGGAATTAATATTTTAAACTCAAGGGATTAAAGAACTCAAAGGAGTAAATTATAAACAAAAATAACTATTAATATTATAAACCAGAGCGACTAATAAACCCAACGGTTTAATTTTATAAACTAAATGAATTAGTAAATGCAAGGGATAAATATTATAAACCCAAATGATTTACAAACCCAAGGTATCAATATTAAAAACACATGAGATTAATAAAACTTGGGAAATAACATTTTAAACCAAAGGAATTAATAAACCCGAGGGATAATTAATATTATAAACCCAACAAATTAGTAAACCCAAAGGATAAATATTATATTCACGGTGGCAACATTGATTAAGTGCAGCCTCAGAATCCATGAAGAGGTCCATGTCCGTGGTTGAATCATAGGATTGACATTGTTGATCGAGTACTTACTGTATGGCTTGGCATCGGAATTGTGGAGACATTCTTTCGAATTCCTGGTAGCATCTCTCTGATGGCTGCTCTCTCCATTCTTCCAAGTAGTCTCAGCAAGAGCGTCGTTGTTGTTGTAGGCCCTCCACATACATGACGCCTTCACATGCATCAACAGTTGGGGTGCCCCACTGAAGGGGGACGATAAGGGCTACACCTTGGCTCGCCTAGTTAAGATTCAGTCTCATAGTTGGAGGGGAGAAAAAATCCATTGATTTTCTTTCTTTGTTACGGTGAAATATGGAAAGATATATGGAGCGGGAGTGTGAAGGTGGGAAGAGGAGATGGATCCTAATGTTGTACTTATGGAAACATGCACAGGAAGACGTCTCCTTGTATGAACAGAAAATTAGAGAACAATACAAGACAAGATGAACAGATGTAGCACATGCCCCATCTCACACTCCACGTGCTAACTCAACCCAGAGGAAGATCGAACGCCTGCCACCATTTCCAATAGCAGTGTATTTCATTTCGATTCAGTAGATCTAGATAAAATAAGAATATTTTAGCTGTGTACAATCCCTAACATTGTAGAGTATTGTAACATCAATGATCCTTACAAATGATTATTGTAATTTTGAAAAAAATATTTTATGGTGTTTGAATCTATTTCCAACATTTCAATATTTTTATATCAAAATTTTTGAAAAAAAATCAACCATCAAAAAATAATTCTATAAATAAATTTGTGAACTTAATAGACCAGGCCAATAGAATTCTCTAAATTAGAAAAAAAATCTACAGAAACAACCAATATAATTCTCTAAATTACAAAAACCATGATCAAAAGGCTAATTCCAAATGATTGCAATGTTGGTGACCATAATGAAGTAAAAGATTAAAGTCACTTGTTGATTTATTGATTATATTTCTAATTACCTTATATCATACTTCATAACTTTTCGATTAATTACGTCATTCCTATTCCTTTTTGAAAATAACTCTTGCAATTTCCACCATGTACCTATTTACAACTTAAGATCTAGTTAGACGTTTAAAGAATTTTTTTTCCATTAGATTGAAACCGTTACAGCTAAATTCCTTAACTGGAAAAAAGGATAAGCGCCACATCTCGAAAGCTCCATGAATTTATTTATCAAACATAAACGACGCTTACTGGTGGTTAGCTGTGTCACTTTGCAACAGGTTACCGTTTTCACGCCCACCCTACTTCCTTTCTTATTAGTGGTCATTTGCACTGCTCTACGCTTATTGGTGGTCACCTGCGCCACTCTGCAACTGGTTACCGTTTTATTGCCTACTTTGCTTCCTTTCTTGCTTATGCTACACGACACTCTCTTCTTGCCTCTCTAGCTAGATGAATTTTTTGGCTAGTTCTTAACTGGTTTGGTGGGAAGAGGGATGCATACCTAGGTATGCCACTCTATCTATTTTGATTCATTGCCAACAATAATTTATGGAGTAGTCTATAATGCGAATTTTTAGAAATACGACAAACGAATTTTTCTTTGTTCCTGGTTGATGTGACCTCAAGAAGTTCCCTTGCCTGTATTCTGCTGTCAACCATTGGGATGGCATCGTCTAGTCCCCATAGCATGTCCTTCATGTATGAATCCATCATCCATAAAATTTGAGCTTTAAATTTTCTTAATTTCCCTTAGTTTTTTAATTGGGACAGTGCATAAAGGCTTTAGTATTGTCAATATTCAGCTTCTCCTAACAACCATAGACTACACTTGAGTTAAATGCATAGACATCTTGGAATTCGAGGAATTCCCTGTGCCAAAGGCGGGGTGGGCAAGGCCATATTATAGTTAAAATTTGAGCTGTTTCTCTTAATCCTGTTAAATTTAGGAGATAGGGAGGCATATTCATAAGCCTCTATTCCATTTTCTTGTATTCAATTCTTTTGTTTTTGTTTTAATAGAAGCTATTTAACCAAGTAAATTATCTTAAATGACTATATATCTATATTTTTTAATTCCTTTGTCTATTTTTCGATGGCTGATTTGTTTGATAGGGAACACCGTGACAGAGACATGCCAGGGACATCTCTCATATCAATCAACGGTTATTAAGGCTAGTTCTTGATAACAAAGCCACACTAGTGCGTAGGGTAAGGCGTTTCCCTAATTTGTTTCTTCCAATTTATTTATAAATGTATCTCTTTGATAACACAGATATGAAATATTTATTACAAAACAAATAAGAATCCATACACTGATATGATTGGTGGGAAATTTGTGTCTAGAAAAGGAGCGTATCCTTCTCGTTAAAACAAGGCATATTGACATATAATTTTCTATATAAATTGAAAAGTATGCATAAAAAAGACACCAAAAGTAAAGTAAGAAGAGCCCCGGCTCTTTATAAGACTGATCTGAAATAAATCTTTCTAAAAAGATAAGGCATGCGTCCGTTGATGTGACCGGTGCAATTTTTACAAAAGTGAAGCTTATTCTCTTGTCAAAATAAGGTATTAGCTTATGTAATTCTGCAACTGCTAACTCAGATGTGTGAGGAAGCAGCTTGGAAACCCTCGTCAATCAAGATGTCACCTTAGGTCACCTTCTTGGTTGTTAGTTGCATTGAATTTTATGCACATTTGTCAAAGTTTGGATTACAGTTTTGATAAAATTTCTTGTGGTTTGCATAATATTCCTTTGTAGGGTGAAGATGTTAAAAATAAAATCATATAATGGTTTTTTAGTTGTTTCCTTCTTGCATTTATGGATGTGGGGATCCACGTGGAAATATAGCAGGTTAGGCATTACACCTGCAATGAGCGTTAATGCAAGAAAGTGTTGGGGTCTCTCAAAGAATTGGTCAGTATTGAAAAATCACAGAGCACTACTAGTGATGAGAGTTGCAGAAATGTCCACAATATGAATGGGGGATTTGATTGAAGACGATTGTTGGCAGTGGTCTGTTAATCATGCTTTTCCATAAAATAATGGAATTCTGCCAGCAAACATAAATAAATAAATTGATTTTTGATGTTTGCTGGAATTCTGATAGCGAACATCGATGATAATAATGAATTAAATCGGTCAGTTCCATGTTTTTAAAAATATTTAACGGCAAAATAAGTTTAAAATATTTGATGTCAAACTTTCTATGACATTGCCTCACATCTGTGATGAGTGGTTCTCTCTCAAGGTTGAATGGTATTCTCTTCGTATTTTAATGACACCAATTTATTTAACATATAACTCTATTGATTGGGTGGGAAAATTTAATATTGGTTGTTTTTATTATTTTTATTTAATTTATAATATATCTATTTATTAATATTAATGTTAATAAAATAATTTGTAATTTTAAAACTAATTTAATTGATTTAATTATTATTTTGAAATTTAATATAATATTTGAGATCTATTCCCATAAAATTGTATTACTAGTAATGTTATGATAATAAATTAAATTTTAATTTTAAAAGGTAATTTAATTGATTTAAAAAGGTTAGTGAGATCTATTCCCATCAAATTATATATAGATATTAATTATTATTTTTATTGAATGACTGTTATTATCTAAAAAAACATGGTTATTAGAATCTCAAAAAACATGTGATTAATTGCTAGATATTTTTGGAAGAGAAGTATACGATGGGATTTTGATCCATCTAATTTTTCTAACTGTTATTACATCCATTACTCCATCCTCCATCCATCCATCAACCACCAAATAGATAATGTGAATAAACAAAGAGTGTTGAAGAGCCCATTTATAGGATAAAAATAATTAAGTATCGATTGGGTCAAGGTCAAATTCATCAAAATTATTAAAATGAATTTACAAGTGAAACGAGTCTTTAATCAAAATTAATTTAAATAATTTATAATTGTCCAAATCCACAAATATAAAATATAAAATAAGGGTTAATTAAAAATAAAGTAGGAATTAATCTATTCCCCCTCATAATTTATTTACAAAGATAAATTATATACAACAAGGATGGTTTGTTGAGATCCACTAAATATGGATCTGATCATTCTTACATAGAAATATCAAATTTGAGGAAACAGTCTATGTATTTAAATGGTGTATTACATGTCGATGAGGAAATAATCTGTCATTTCTTAAATGGATCTCTATTTTAACTTGAAAATAGAATCCCTATCTTTAATTACATTAAATTAACTTAAGTTAAATTAAGGGAACTTGCTCCCTTCAGTAAATGTGGTAAGACCTCCTAGGTCTTATTTATTTGATGAAATTCTTCTACGTCAATGCATATCTACCATATTTCCAACAAGTTTGATTCATAGGTAGATTTATTTCATATTATGAGGGTCGTGATAGGGAATGTACTTTTTATATGAAGCTCAAATCCTAGTGCACTAATAGGAATACAACCTTGTACATAAGCAACATTATCATTTTCAATTGTATTATCAACAATTTTATGAATCTACGCAACACAGTCAACAGGGGATTACATTTTCAGAAACTCAGTCGAAAACCTTCCAAGGCATAACATGACTGAATATATGTAGTAAGGTAATAGCAACAACATCATCTCCAAGACCTTCCCCAAACGTTTGTACCTTATGGGTAATAGGAATAGCAATTACATGTCCATTCATCACAAGTCCTCCTCCAATATAACCCATTTTTCTTAGTAGTTGAGGTATAATAGTTTTAGTGTGTTTTCAAATGCTAGGTGAAACAATATCATGAGTGAAAAATAAAGCATGTGAAGAAAAACAGATGTCCACATCATCTTTCTTACAAACAACGGGGCTACAATCGATATCATCAAAGGTGGAAGAAGTGATAAGTGAGCTTGTTATCTCAACAAAATCATTCTTCTTCTTAGCATTTTGTAGTCAACTAACTTCTAGATCAAGGTTCTGTTTCAAGTCATACAAGTCCTTGCATAGTATCGTTCTTCTCATTCAACTATACTAATAAGTCATTGTAATGTTATTTTATGGCCCGATATTTATCAAAATATCTATTTTTATTTGCTTAAAGAGAGGAACTTCTTCATGAATCACACCAATAAAGCCTGATAAGTAGGAAACCTCATTAGTTAGCTAGGCATTAGTCCCCTTTACCCTGAAAATTTCCTCCTTTAAGGAAACACTTTATAAATAAGAGAGTTAGACCTTCCTCCAAATCATCAACAAGGTTCGTCTTGTTCTCAAATTTCCTACACTATTTTGGAAAAATGGTCTCTCAACCATAGTAGTCTAGAAAAAAATAGCTGGTTTTTTTAATTGATTCTTCCATTCTCCGTTCTCTATTTTTAACAGAGAAGAAATATAGTGCAAGGTGATGAATGTGTTATGTAATCGATCAATAACTTTCTTCTGATGATGTTTCTAGTAGATTTTACCCATCTTGATAAATTCCTCACAACACTTGGTCAACTATGTGTCTTCGTTGGCCTACAAAAACTAGTGTGGCATGAAATAACAAAAGTTGTGATTTAACCAAATTAGATTTGCAAGGTTATCATTCACCCAATATGATAATCAAATCTTCAAGGCCACATTAAACCAAATAATTCCACATATGAATCGGATCGATGTACCACAAACTACACCATAAAAAAAGAGAGTTTCATTATGGAAAAAGTAAAACACTCACAATAATCTCAAAAATATAATGATTTAGCTAGAAAAAACCAATATATTAAAGAAATACCTAAAATATTTAGATTATACTAGCCAAAGTGATAGATTTATAGCCTCCCCTTGCAACCAAAGGTACTTACCAACTCCCTTACAATGAACAACTAAAGAATAAAATACCAAAGGGATAATGCTTGACATAAATTCAATGGTGGCACGACCATGTGTTCACATGCAAGTAAATATCTATGTGAAGATGGCATCCACAGATGTTGATGATATTGTGGAGTTGAATTAGAACCTTTGCCTCCATGAACCAATGACACTAAGTTGGATGTTGCTTTACACTATACAAACTAAGTCTACAAGGCTACATTATACCCAAGAATTCCACATAGAAATCAAATGGCTATACTACAGTCTATGCGAAAAATGGAGATTTGCTTATGTGAGAAAGAAAACATTGACACTAATTTGATTAAGATTGTTTGTCTTGGGGCTTTAGTCTTACTAGTTCCTATTTCTGTATGAGATTTTAGAGGATTATTGTGAGGAATTGAACCCCATAGGATGATGTACATTGACCTATGATTGAGTACAGATAAACATACAACATCAAAACTCAGGATTGTTTGACTTGATATCTTGGTTTTGAAAATCCTTTTATGTACATAATATTTTACAAAATACTTGAATACATTATCCTTCTCTAAAAATAAAAAATTGTTGTGGTCAAGGATCCTAAGGCACTCATGAAAGGAACCTTATGGGATTGAGGCTATGGTTGTTTGAGGTTAATCATTAAAGAGTTAACACAATTTTATGCTCATGATCCTTAGGTTTTTATCCCTTAGAAATTTTGAATCTACTTTTGAAAAAAGAGAGTGTATCTTAAACAAAGTTTTTTAAAATAGTTTAAAGATAGCTAAATTATTTGACAAACCAAAATGTTAAAAAAATATTTAACTAACTCCAAAACAAGATATAAGAATAATATCAATGTAATTTTGAAGATGGTTTATAATGTAAAAATTATGGTTTTTAGTTGTATATAAGTTGAAATATACACAAAATAACACTTAAGTGTTATCAAGAAATATAACATGAAAATAACAAACTTGTGACTTTCTAGCATGAGAGAATCAACAAAGAAAAAAATAAATATAATAAACACAAAGAGTGATGGGAATCAACATTATTTTTTTGATAATTGGTTGAAATAGAAATTATTTACAAAAAATACACTAAGGAAAACGGATTAAGCAAGGTGAGCCTTCTCCTATTCCCCAAATAAAGGTCCTTCTCTCCTTGCACTAGCTCTCTCTTCCCTTTCAAAGAAGCTTGCCAATACTTTCAATGGTGAAAGTTTGCAAGTTCACAATGTTCATGAAATCAAGCATGGAAACATGAGAAAATTCCAATTAGATTTTGACATCATGAGAATGTATTTCTTCTCCTTGTTGACTTGGTCACCCAAGACTGGTATTTATAGTGTTTTTCCAAATTATCATGGTTGTTGGCTCATTGAATGGAGGCCATTCGTTTTTCACATTTAGAATGAATATGATGGATCCCCGAACACTCTAATTCCTTGGGCACCCTCACATGACCCGAATCTACCTGACCCGCTTGAACGCATTTTCCTAGGCGCCCTCACATGACACGACCTGACTCGACCCAACGCGACCTACCCGAACACATTTCCTTGGGTGCCCTCACAGGACACGACCTGCCCTGACCTACCTGAACGCGTTTCCTTGGTTAGCCTCATAAGACACGGCTCGACCCAACTCGACCTGACCTGACTGAACACATTTCCTTGGGCACCCTCACACAACCCGACATGACCTGACCCGGACGCGTTCCTTGGGTGCCCTCATAGAACCTAACTTGACCAGACTTGCCTAAACGACGCGTTTCCTTGGGCGCCCTCACATGGGACAACCTAAACCGACCTGATCCGAACGTGTTTCCTTCGACACCCTCACACGGCATGACCGACCTGACCTAACCCAAATGTGTTTCCTTGGGCACCATCATACGACCTGAGTACCCTACCTCACCCACCCAAACATCGAAGGTACGAGGGAGAAAATGGAAAATGGGTCACATGAACGTGCACAAGGCACACAGGCAGTAAAAAATTAGCATTTTTATATGGCCTGCCTCACATGATCTGACTTGAATGTGTGTCCTGTGGCGCCCTCACACGACACAACCTGACCTGCCTGAACGAAGGTAGGAGGGAGAAAATGGAAAATGGATCGCACTAACATGCACAAGGAACACGAGTGGTCATAACTTAACATTTTTGATACAGACACCCTCACCCGACCCGACCCGAATCAACCCGCCCAAACATGTTTCCCTAGGAGCCCGACTCGACCTGACCTGACCCAAATTGCCCGAACGAATTTCCCTAGGATCCCTCACACAACTTGACCCAACCCACCTAAACACATTTCCTTAGGTGCCCTCACATGGCATGAATAGACTTGAACCGCCCAAATAAATTTCCTTAGGTGCCCTCACATGACCTATCCTTACACGCACAAATGTGTTTCCCTGGGTGCCCTCACGTGACCTGACCCAACCCACTCAAACACGTTTTCATGATCACCCTAACATGACATGACCTGACCCAATCCAACCCAACCAAACATGTTTCCTTGGGCGCCCTCACACGACACGACCCAACCTGAACCGCCTGAATGCATTTCCTTAGGTGGCCTCACATGGCATGACTTAGACCGAAACGATTCGACTCACTTGAACGTGTTTCCTTTGTCGCCCTCACATGACCCAACACGACCTGACCCGAACGCGTTCCTTGGGCTCCCTCATAGGACCCATCCCGACCCCACCCAAACACATTTTCTTGGGTGCCATCACACGAGATGAGTACTTGAACCGACCCGCCCAAATGACGAAGGCATGAGGGAGAACATGGTGAACAGGTCATATGAACATGCACAAGAAACATGGGCGGCCACAAATTATAATTTTTGATACGGCCTCCCTCACGCGGTCCCAACCGAACACGTTTCCTATGGATCCCTCACACGGCACGACCCAACACTCCTGAATGATGGCATGAGGGAGAAAATGGAAAAAGGATCGCAGAAAACGTGCACAAGGCACACGTGTGATCACAACTTAGCATTTTTTATAAGGACACCCTTATATGACATGACTGGACCCAACCCAACCTAACCCACTCAAACGAGTTTTCCTCGGTGCCCTCGCACAACCCAGCCCAACCTAACCTGCCTGAACACGTTTCCCTGGGTGCCCTGACACGACCCAACCCAACTCACCCTGAACCGCCTGAACGCATTTCCTTCGCACCCTCACAGTGCATGACCCGACCTGAACTGCCCAAACGCTTTTCCTTAGGTGCCCTCACACGATCCAACCTGACCTGACCCCATTCACAGATCACTCTTGGCTTATAAATATAATGGTGCAGGGTAATATCATGTCATAAGTGACCTAATGTTTTCTAATAATTTTCGATGATTCCTTCATTAACGTCGCTATTTTGATGATGCCTTCATAAACGTCACAATTCCAACGATGCCCCCTAAATGTCGTTATTTCTACGATGCCTTCATAAACGTCACTATTTCGATGATGTTGTCTATAGACATTGCTATTCCAATGATTTTATGGTAGTGTCCCAAGAGCGACACTTTTTGGGTAGTGTCGCAAGAGCAACACATTTTGGGTAGTATCGCAAGAGCAAAACTTGTTGGCAGGATTACAAAAATTCAGAAAAATTGGGGAAATTTCTAACAATATGTAAAAACTATCATAGCTAAAGTGTCAGAAAATTGACCATAGTACTAGTGCACATTCCTCTGCCCTCTAAAATTTGTGAGAGGAGTTGAGTGTGGTGACCCTACTGGGGTTTCCATTGGTGTGGTGTTGGGTGATCCTTGAGGGTTTCCAATCATAGATGCCCCGATAAAGGATGAATAGATAATGGTGGCAGTGTGTCGTCTTCAATGAATAAATGGTGAAAGACCTGACACTCCTCCCTCTAATGGGGGGAGGTCAAAGAAATGCCTAGATCAACGAGGTCCTATTCGGTATGTTATGGTGTCGACTAGCTTAGTCTTGGTGATACTTTTGGTTTCTTGGAGGAAAGAAGATTTCTATCAAAGAAAATACGATCACATGCATAAAAAAAAGAAAAAAAACAAGAGGTAATTTTTCCTTTAATTTAATGCTATGTGATCAAGCAAGAAAAAAATACGGTTTGGTTGTTTTGCGTATGATACTCAAAATCCTAGATAGACCTAATAGTCCTTACACTCTCAATGTCACTAGGCCTTGCAAAGATGTCTTTTGATGGGTATTGGGGCTAATTTCCTAAAAGAACTAGTGATGCCTTCCGATATCTGAAGAATTGACCAAGGTAATGGTACGAGGATCAAGTGTTTCCTGCATTGTCACCTATAGGGAAGGATGCCCTAGTTTTAGCCACTAAAGTATTGTCATCCCACATGAGCGTTTGAGTCTTCAGATTCTAGGTATTTAGTTACCAGTACCGAGCACTAGATGGGTTAGGTAGCCCCAAAGAGTACTTCACGCACTGGGCCTAAGGTTAACCTCCTCTAAAATGGGTCTCTGGTAACACTCGTGTATTTTTTTAGTGGGCGGATAGACAGATTTGAAGCTCCCTAAAAAGACAACATATATGTTTCAAAATGTAGAATGATGACAACAGCTTATTGGATGCCTACCCCCGATGGCCCTATTTTGATCTAAAATTTATTTTTTGGCCCCTATGGGGAGATTTTAGTGAGTTTGATTAGTGATTATTTTTAGAGAGTCTCAATTCTCTTAGGGTGTGCCATGGTGAAGTAACTATAAGAAGAGGATAAATGTCCCAAGACACTAGATGCCTTTTGGTCCAATGCTTACCAATGCTTCATGCGTACTTTGGAGTGTACAGTCAAAAGTATTATGAGAAGTCGATATGCATTGATCCGTCACAATCCTTTTCTAATTACCCTATGTGTGGTTGTTCCTTGCAAAAATAAACGATGTGCAGATTATGGGCCTCTTACACCTTGCCTAGTTAGATTAAGTTTGCACTATAGGGAGATGGAAAATTGTCATAGGAAAGAATTGATATGCATACCCAGGCTCACCATAAGGTGTAAGAGTGGCAGAGATTACTTACTTTCTTTTCGAAAATTTGGTCCTGGTCCTGATTCCTAATGCAAGATTGAACTAATTTATTGCAAAAATTGAAAAAAATTGAACTAGCTAAAGATATGTGGATATATGGGCCACTTAATTTTATGCTAATTATGATATGTGTTCTGTATATTTTATGAGAAAATCCTTTGTTCAGACAACATATGTGGATTGGAGGCCACTTACTTTTTCCTACTTAAACTATGTGTGATTTGAAAAAAATAAAATACTAAAACAAAAAATACTTAGTTTCTAAGCTAGATTATTTAAAATGAGAATCCTAACCAGTCATGAAATAACATAACACAATGATGGAAAATTTCTTATGGGTTTCCAACACTTTACAATTGTAAAAATAGAGAAAAAACAAGTGAAATTGGGGTTTCTGCCTACCATAGCTTATCCACCCACAGGTGCGAAGTGCACATCTTCCTAAAAAGAATGCACGCAATCGGGCAAAAAAAAAAAATTCCTCCTCCTATGGGAAAAATTTCTCACTAAGGGTTACTGAAGGTGCTGAGAGGATGCAAGAGTGATTTTGCAGCAAGTTGAGCAGGAAGAAGGACCTGCATCAACAACCAATAATTGGAAAGCAAGAATCTAGTGGAGTCGCCATTCCTGTGGTAGTGTATTTGATGCATGGGTGGACGAAATACACTTTGCCTATTAGGGAGGATTACTACCTACATGCAAGTCACATGCCAAAGTCGTTTGTCAAATGTTAGTGGAACAAGTTCACCATGTAATAATATAAGTTAAATGGAAACATAAGGTGCTACATAAACGATGAAACAAAAAACAAAACAACTTGTAAAAGAAACACGCTCAATAGAGAAAACATATTAATAAGTCAACAATGGAGAGATTTATCCCTTTATTAGGTGCTCATAGTACTAGAAGATAGAATTCTATATCTCTTGTAGTGGATCCTTCGAGCTACGGAGCTCCAATATCCAAACAAGGGGGGTATCTTCCCCTCAAGTTTACATCAAGCCTCTCTTCCCTCTCAAAGGATGGTAGATCGATGGACACGTGGTGAACTCTTCTGTCTTGGATTGAGGTGTTGGGTGGATTGTAACACCCCCAATTTATGTGTTGGAATTTCAAAGTTAGACATTTGAACTTAAATCCTAAGGGGAGTGGACCCCAAAGGATAAATATTTTGTGAATGTAATTTAATATTTAAGTTGAGGAAATGAATAAAATACTGGTGTGCATATTGACCAAAAATGAGATTATGAGATCACTTGCTAAATCCATGAGGATGGATAAGGCAACTATTTCCCACAATCCTTCAAAAAACCTTGAAAGGAATTATTTCTAATTTAGATTTTTGAGGAAGAATCTAAATTTCCCCAATGATGAGGAAAGTAGTTGGAAGAGGTAAAAAGATGGAAAAGCTGAGGAAAAGCATAAAATAGCTTTAAAGAGTCCCTAAAATGGAAAGCCTAGGAAAATAGGAAGAAAAGCATCCTGATATTCTGGACGCAGAATTAGAAACAGGCTTTGGGAAAAATTATCTTAAATAAGCTGCTCTTGTACAGATTAGGGGTTGATCTGTTCAAGGGGATGATCTCAGCTCGAGGGTGAGTCTGGGAGACAAAAGGACTCTAAGGTTGGGAGGTTGGTCAATCTCAATAGTGGTATGTCTCTAAATTAAACTATGTTTTTACTTCTTAAGGTATGAATTGGCTACATATAATTGATGAAATTGCATATTAGACTTATGATTGCTACCTTAGACCTATTTAATTATAATTGACCATAGGAGGTAGAAATAGAGTTTATATTGCATAAAAAGGAGAAATCTAGGTACAGATTGTACGTAGTAATATTCCACACATTGAACAGAAGTCTCAGCATAATTATATTCAACCTCTATATGGTTGTGGGAATCACATCTAGAGAAAGAATTCATCAGAATTTTTAAACCATAACTGGTTCAAATCTGAGAATACATATTTTCCCAAGATGATCTATATTCTAACTTTAATCTCCTTCTGCCATTTAAAATAAAAGAAGGTTCATTAAACTAGATTCACCAGACTCTCATTTATTAAAATCTGAACATAAGACAAATTACATTGTAATTGTTTCTGAAATCCAAATTTCCAGGGAGTCAAACATATTGTCATAGGTCATAATGCATGCAATAAGAATGAACTCTGTTAGCCAAATAATAGAAGAAATTTATGTGTGAGTACTGGAAAAAGAAACTATATAAATGCAAGACCTCCATGTCGACCAAGTGACAAAACAGAGAGACGAGGACTGAAACTATAGTTTGAGAAATCATTAAATGTTGAAATAGACCTGCATCTGTATTTCATATTTCATTTACACAGAACTCCATCACGAATTTCTGTTGAAGTCATGATACACTTATCTATATCCATACCCCGAACGGAAACATCGAGGGATTTAATAATGTTGACTAATAGAACAGAGTAAACATTAGAATCAACATTTAACATAAAGTTGCTACTAGTTAAAATGTCATATGACTAGAAATCGTAACGAGATAATAACCAGAGTTTTATCTATGTCATGTTCATATTAAACACTAAAAGATACGGACTGGTGTAGCCAACCAAACACAGTAAGAAATCTTCAATTCGAAAACCCTTACACATTGCAGGGATACATTTTACGTCAGTGACAGAAATAAAAATTCTACGTATGATAGAGTAATCATCTAGATTATGCGAGGTACGTGCCTACCATATCAAGAATCATAATAAATTGGCTCTTTTGCTAATTTGATAACCAGAGATATGTATGGTCGCTTTGAGCGAACGATGGCATGTAACAGAGGCATATATGGATAAAACCAAGAATCCAATAATTAAGACTGAATAGTAATGATAGATTTTGTAGAACAAAAGAAATAAAACCACAAACCCAGCGCTAGCACAGATATAGTTTTAAAAATAAATTTCGAGAAGTAAGCCGGAAATTCTTATCGCCCACAGGGCTAAATCCCGCTCAGTTCGAGCGTCTGACAGTCTAGGCTTTTGCGTATGCATCATTTACAAAACAAAGGGTAACTCCCTTTGGGAAATAAAATTTTCACCCAGGACTAGATATATATATGAAAAATAAACAACACAAGATATATAAATGTTCCTCATGAACCACTACTTCACCAGTAGCCAAAAGGCTCACGCGTACCGACCTGAAAAAGATATGGAGAGCAGATACCATTAGTGAATAGAGGAACGATGAGGTTGGTTTCATATTGACGCCAAAGAATATCAACCATACCTGTGAGTAAAAGATAACATTATGTGTATTAGCCGAAGAAACCAAAAATGTCCACAATGAAATTCGAACCCAGACCTGAGAAATGTAAATAGAATAAGACGTAACTCTGAAATAGGAATTTAAAACTTTACCTGGGAAATGCGAAGATCCGAGAGGAGACGCCTGCGTCAGAGATGCCTGGAAGAGTTAGGCGCAAATCAGGTGAATAGATTAAACCAAAAAAAATTTAAATGTAAACGCAGAAAGGAGGAACGGAGATCACAGCGTCGAGACAGTCTTACCTGGTAGAAATTTCGACGTCCTGAACACACATTTGCAAGGAAAATTTCCTCGAGGATCACTGAACTCCTTAATATCCTGTCAAACGCAACATTTATCAAACTACGGGAGAAGTCCTGGAAAAATGTTAACCGATGACGTAAAGTCCTAACCATAACAACGTGGATCTGGAATGAAACATGGGGAGAAGGATTAGAGTATAGAAAATCGTCGGGAATGCAAACCCTAAATTAAAACGAGACCACCCTGTGTAAACTACGACATGCATGATAAACCACGAAATGATCATCCAAAAAGGATACCGTGAGCTTACCTCTGTGCGTGGACAAGAGGAGAATATCCATTGGCGGGATAAAGCCTGTACGCCTGAAAGCCCAGCAGAGCCGCCATCGCTATGGCTAGCTGGAAGAATGTAGAAAGTGACCGGAAAGCGAAACTCGGTTACGGCTCTATTTTTATAATAAACATACAGAAAACCCTAACGCGATCAATCCATACAGGTGGCTCAAATCCGCCGGTTTAACCATGGATCAATGCCTGAATTGAATGTTGCATTGGGGTCGGGGCTCAATAAAATCTCAACGTACCCAGGACCTGAAATGCATTAACTACACAGGATGTTCCATAACCCAGAAGCCATAAACCAAATTGGAATCGTAGATTTCCAAAGATATGCGCACATATAATAATTAAATTGATGTCGACGTCCTACTGAACCGAGAGTTGCAAGAGCAGAAAAGATCTCATACGCAAGGTCTGAATTATATATATCTTCCGTATACACGCGGTTAATAAAATCAAATCCATATGCATATAGAAAAGTAACGTGCAACTACAGCTAAGTAAGAACCAGTGGGTCATAAAAGAGTATAGCCACAAAACGTATCCAACACTCGGATTTGATGGAGGACACTACGTTCATAACGCAATATGACCAACTCAACTCATAGTATCAATAAACAAACAAATAAATTATATCAACGTTAACAATGGTGGATCATATAACTATAGGACGTAGGAGGTATCGTGAAGCTAGGGTTGAGGTAACCATAGGACATGGAAAAGATTTAAATTCGATACATATATATATATATATATGTTGAAAAGTCGTGGATATATATATGTTAGAAATTTGTGGTTATATATATATGTATAATAAGCATATATATATATATATATATATATATATATATATATATATATTAATAAATTGAAGGAAGGGTTATGGAGTTAAAAGCCTTAATGGTTAGTATAATAAATAGAATTTAAAACAAGAGGTTAAGGGTCTTGACCCTAAATACCATAGGTGTTAAAGGAAATACCTATAATTGATGTGTAAATTAGAGAGTAAGAAATGTTGAATTGTTCAGATATGGAATAGACTTTAGGTCATCATGATACAGAAAAAAAAAAAAAAATTTGTTGGAAATGGGAGGTGTGACAAATGGTATCAGAGCCCAAGTTATAAAACTGGGCTGTTGTTATTATGCTCACTGTTTTTAAGTGTTCCTTGAATAAATAAGTATTGTGGAAAAAAAATTTCTTGTAAAATTTACTGATCTGTGATATGTAGTGTACAGTGGTGCTGAAATGGCTGAGGGTGAAGAAATTTATGTGGATTTGCGTGACGAATATAGTACACCAGACCCCAACGCTCCAATGATGGCTATGTTGCACAGGTTGCAACGATAATTGGCTGAACCGAGAAGCCAGAATGACAGGCTGTCATCAGCCAGTAAGGAGCACGAAAATCTCATCAGAGAACTAACTTCCCGGAACAGCCAAGAAGGTGAAGGTTCCGGAAAGAGGAAGATGGATGAGTCTTATGATGATGATGCTGCTAGACATCAATATAAACAGAAAACAGAATTACAGGGGGAATTCCGAAAGATCAAACCTCCCTCCTATGATGGGGAGAAGGAGGAAGATGCTGAAGCTTGGTTACTGAAGGCCAGAATACGAGAGAAATCTGAAGGCCAGATTAGCTATTTACCAGTTACAAGGTAAGGCTACCTTGTGGTGGGAAGAGACAAAAATGGTTCACGCTATTGATGAAAAGACAGTGACTTGGGAGGATTTCCAATTTAAGTTTAGAAACTGCTATCTAAATGAACGTTACTATGATGATAAAGCTAAGGAATTTCATGAACTTAGACTGGGAGAGCTCACTATCGATGAGTTTGTCACTAAGTTTACAAATTTATTGAGATATGTCCCTTATATTAGGTAAGAGAAGGCAAAGGTCCAAAGGTTTCTGAATTGTTTGCCTACTGTATACAAAGAGAAAATTGAGTTTGACAACCCAAAGACCATGGACGAAGCTGTTAGAAAAGCCAGATTATGCTACCAACAATTCAAAGGAAAAACTGAACAAGGGAAAAGCTGGGTAAACAAGAATGATTTTAAAGGAAGGAAACAGAAACCAACATATTTGAAGAATTTTGGCAGAGATCATCAGCGGAAAAAGTTTAATAAACCCAAAGAAAGTCAAACTGCTCAGTCACAGGTGGCCTCAAAACAAATAGATGCAGACAGTAAGAAGGAGGGCACAGTAAAAATGAAGGAACCCTTGAAATGTTGGGGCTGTGGAGAACCCCATATTTTGAGGGACTTTCCTCATCGAAACATGCATATGATCATGAGGGATCGAGAAGCGACAACAATAAATGACATAGCCATAAATATACCAACTATTAGTGTAGCCTTGGAAAATCGGCAAGCAGAACATCAAGCAACCATGGTGGAAATGGAGGGTAAGATTTCTGACCTACCTGTTACTGTTTTGATTGATCCGGGTGCTTCTTTGAGTTACATTAGTCCTGGAATTGTAGAAAAATGTAATCTTAAACCTGAAAAATTTCAGCAGTCATGGTTGGTACAGTTGGCCACTGGAACTAAGAGAAAGGTAACACATAAATTTCCCAAAACAACAATCCAATTAAATGGTTTCCAAACAGAAGTAAATCTGAATATACTGCCATTAGGATCTTATGACTTGCTGATAGGAATGGATTGGTTGGAAAAGAAGAAAGCCCTGATGAACTGCTGGGATAAAACCCTGCATTGTGTGGATGAATAAGGGGAACCTTTTACTCTAAAAGGAAAACCAAAATCCATTTCAGTGAGACAAATATCAGCACTACAATTAAAATGAACAGCTAGAAAAGGATACCAAGTTTATGCAGTACATGTGGAGGAAGTATAACAGAAAACTAGAGAAAATCTGTTGAATGATTTACCGGTGGTAAGGGAGTTTAAGGAAGTTTTTCCAGATGAGATTCCTCATCTTCCCCCCAAAGAGAAATTGAATTTACAATCGATCTGGTGATGGGAGAAACACCTGTTTCCCAAGCCCCTTATCGAATGAGTACTCCTGAACTTATGGAACTGGAAATGCAATTGCAAGAATTGCTAGATAAAGGTTATATCAGACCAAGTGTGTCTCCTTGGGGAGCACCAGTCTTATTTGTGAAAAAGAAAGATGGAACTTTTAGGATGTGTATTGATTATCGCCAACTGAACAAGCTGACCATTAAGAATAGATATCCTCTACCTAGAATTGATGATCTTTTTGATCAAGTGAGAGGAGCTTCAGTCTTTTCGAAGATTGACTTAAGAACTGGATATCAGTAGCTCAGAATCAAGGAAGAAGACATCAGCAAAATAGCTTTTCGAACTAGGTATGGACACTAAGAATTTGTAGTCCTACATTTTGGATTGACAAATGCCCCTGCCACATTTATGTGTCTGATGAACAGTGTGTTAAATAAGTACTTGGATAAATTTGTTCTTGTGTTCATAGATGATATTTTGGTCTACTCCAAAAACGAGGAGGAACATAGAGAACATTTGCGGATAGTGTTGCAAACTCTGAAAGAAAAGCAGCTATATGCCAAGTTCAGCAAATGTGAATTTTATAAAGATAAGATTCAATAATTGGGTCATATTATTTCTGAACAAGGCCTTGCAGTTGACCCTGAAAAGATAAAGGATATAAAAGAATGGCCTGTACCAACTGATGTTTTAGCAGTAAGATCATTCATGGGGATTGCAGGCTATTATCGAAGATTTGTAGAAAGATTCTCTGCCATAGCATATCCCATTACGTCATTGAAAAGAAAAGGTGTCAAATTTGTGTGGACTGAAAAATGCCAAAACAGTTTTGATCAATTAAAGCAAAAACTCACCACAGCCCCTATACCGAAAATTGCAGATCTTGATAAAGAATTTGTTGTATGTACAGATGCTTGTAGAGAGGGGTTGGGAGGAGTTCTTTTGCAGGAAAATTCAGTTATTACCTATGAATCTAGGAAACTGAAAATACATGAACAGAATTATAGTGTCTATGATTTGGAATTAGCAACTGTTATCCATGCTTTGAAAATGTGGCGGCACTATCTTCTGGGGAAAAAGTTTACATTGATGACGGATCATATTAGTCTCAAATATTTCTTTTCCCAAACTGATTTGAATGCAAGACAAGCCAGATGGCTGTCCTTTTTAAGTGAATTTGATATGGACATAAAACATATCAAGGGAAAAGAAAATAAAGTTGCTGATGCATTAAGCAGGAATGCTTGTCAGAATATAAACAGCATTGGAAGTAGTGCCCAGATTGAAATAGAAGATTTGGTGAGCAAAGTAGCACATCAAGATCCAAACTATGAAACACTCGTGGTGAAACTACAGAAAAAGGAGAAAACTGATTTCACTCAAAACAGGTTGTATATTCCCAATGTAGATTCCTTGAAAAGAGAAATTCTGGAGGAATATCACAAACATCCATATGCAGGAAATCCAGGATATCAGAAAATGTTAACAGCCCTGAAAAAGAAGTTGTTCTGGCCCGGAATGAAGAGAGATGTAGCAGAATATTTAAGCAGGTGCATGGAATGTCAACTAGTCAAAGTTGAGCATCAACATCCAGCAGGTCTTTTAAACCCTTTTCCAATTGCAGAATGGAAATGGGACACAGTTTCCATGGAATTTATAACAGGATTACCCAAAACCAAATATCAACATGATTCGGTAATGGTAGTAGTAGACACTTTAACAAAAGCTACCCACTTTATACCAGTGAAATCTACTTTTGGGACAGCTCAAGTAGCGAATGTGTTCCTGAAGGAGGTAGTAAGGCTTCATGGGGTTCCAAAGGTGATTGTATCTGACAGAGATGCTAATTTTACAGCAGCCTTTTGGAAAGGACTATTCGGAGGGATGGGTACTAAGTTGAATTTTAGTACTGCCTATCACCCTCAGACCGATGGGCAGACAGAAAGGACTAATCAAATTTTGGAGGATATGCTGAGAATGTATGTGATGGATAGACCATCTGTTGGGCAATTTATTTGAACAAATTGCTGCATTAAATTATCGACCAGGGAAACTCGTGAGCTTGTGATGGTGCCAACAATATATATGCAGGAGTAGGCAACTAACTCTATGTCTAACTAAATTGTTTATGATTCAATATAATATGCAAGGGAATACTTTAGACAAGGCTCCTAACTTAGGAGGTCCTGGTTGTCCTTCCCTACAGTATCATAGAGAAATCATTCATAAAACCATAAACTTGAAATAAAGACAAGGCTATTCAAAAGCTGAAAGTAATATATTCTATAACTCTAACTCAATTAGTTTAAAAAGAGGAATAATATTGAAATGGTTCTCGACTCAAGAAATCCACTTTCACCTCAATTACCACTTAATGAATCAGAGATTAAAACCAAGAACTTAAGATGGATAAATTATTAATGAAAGAAGCTCTTAACTTAAGAGACATGTAAAGTATTCCATTATAATTCATTCATCAATCACACACAAATCCTTAAACATCTACGCAATGAAATGAAACAAAATCTAATATGAAATAAAATGTTTCTCTCATCCTTTTAGAGTGAGCTCAATTCTCTTAAGAACAAGACAATTTATTCCATATACTACATTAAGGAAACCTATATCTAAAACTACAGAAATTCCATAAACACAATTTACATCTAAAACTAGATAATGGAAATATATGAAAAATGAAGCTTTATTCTATTCCATTATCAATTGGATACAATGCTCTAAGAGTCCTCCCCTTGGAATGGAGGAGGTACTCCTATTTATACAATGAGAGGAGTAACAAACTCATAATGATCATCCACTAATATCTCTAACCATCTAGACACATAACCCTATCCTCCATGATCTCCTCCATAATCTTTTCCATGAGGTTTATCTTCTTAAATTCGAATTTGATCATCCAAGGCCACATAAAGGTGTCTTGGAAGCTTCTTTTGTGCCTACACATGTCAACAAACTCATGCTAATTGTTAGGTATAAGTATAAGCATATTATTTTCTAAGTTTTAGCCATAAATTCACTTTAAAATATTAAGAATTAATAAACTTTGGAAAAACATAGTTATGACCCAATAATGAGGTGAATGTAATGATATGGAGGTGGAATGGAGGTGACATGAAGGTAAAATGTGAAGATATTGATGAATAATGGAGTGAAAATAGAGACTATTTTGAGGCCCAACACCATCAAAGTGGGAAGAGTATTTGCATTTAGCCGAATTTTCCTATAATAACAGCTACCAATCCTCTATCAAAATGAGTCTGTTTGAGGCACTGTATGAAAGAAAGTGTCGTACTCCTTTGAGCTGGAGTCAACCAGAGGATAAACTAATGTTGGGACCCGATGCCTTACAAGAGATGTAAATAATTGTTAAACAGATACAAAGAAACATCAAGACAGCACAAGATTGCCAGAAAAGCTTTGCTGATAAGAAACGAGTGCACCGAGAATTCAAAGTGGGGGACCATGTGTATTTGCGTATTAAACCCAAAAAGAGCACACTTTATGCTGGAAGTTGTACGAAACTGGCCCCTAGATATTGTGGTCCTTTTGAAGTATTAGAAAGGGTGGGACCAGTGGCTTATAAGCTGGCCTTACCACCCCATATTAGAGTTCATGATATGTTTCATGTTTCGTTATTAAAAATATATGTGCATGATGCTTCTCACATAGTTGATTGGAATGTTGTACAGGTGGAACCAGAAGGGGAGTTTTTGCCAGAACCGCTTCAAGTATTGGAGTGGGAAGAAATTGAATTGAGAAACAGAACAATAGCCAGAGTAAAAGTGTAGTGGAAGCACTTTACTACTGAAGAAGCTACCTGGGAAATAGAAGCTGAAATGATGGTTCAAGATATCCATTTTTGTTTGAAAAATGAACTCTAGTAGTTAAATAACAACACCGAGGACGGTGTTTATTTTCAGAGGGGGAATATGTAACACCCCTAATTTATGTGCTGGAATTTCAAAGTTAGACATTTGAAATTTAATCCTAAGGGGAGTGGACCCCAAAGGATAAATATTTTGTGAATATAATTTAATATTTAAGTTGAGGAAATGAATAAAATACTGGTGTGCATATTGACCAAAAATGAGAATTATGAGATCGCTTGCTAAATCCATGAGGATGGATAAGGCAACTATTCCCCACAATCCTTCAAAAAAAACCTTGAAAGGAATTCTTTCTAATTTAGATTTTTGAGGAAGAATCTAAATTTCCCCAATGATGAGGAAAGTAGTTGGGAAGAGGTAAAAAGCTGGAAAAGCTGAGGAAAATCATAAAACAGCTTTAAAGAATCCCAAAAATGGGAAGCCTAGGCAAACAGGAAGAAAATCATCCTGATATTCTGGACGCAGAATTAGAAACAGGCTTTGGGGAAAATTAGCTTAAATAAGCTGCTCTTGTACAGATTAGGGGTTGATCTGTTCAAGGGGATGATCTCAGCTCGGGGGTGAGTCTGGGAGACAAAAGGACTTTAAGGTTGGGAGGTTGGTCAATCTCAATAGTGGTATGTATCTAAATTAAACTATGTTTTTACTTCTTAAGGTATGAATTGGCTACATATAATTGATGAAATTGCATATTAGACTTATGATTGCTACCTTAGACCTATTTAATTATAATTGACCATAGGAGGTAGAATTAGAGTTTATATTTCATAAAAAGGAGAAATCTAGGTACAGATTGTACGTAGTAATATTCCACACATTGAACAGAAGTCTCAGCAGAATTATCTTCAACCTTTATATGGTTGTGGGAATCACATCTAGGGAAAGAATTCATCAGAATTTTTAAACCATAACTGGTTCAAATCTAAGAATACACATTTTCCCAAGATGATCTATATTCTAACTTTAATCTGCTTCTGCCATTTAAAATAAAAGAAGGTTCATTAAACTAGATTCACCAGACTCTCATTTATTAAAATCTGAACATAAGACAAATTACATTGTAATTGTTTCTGAAATCCAAATTTCCAGGGAGTCAAACATATTGTCATAGGTCATAACGCATGCAATAAGAATGAACTCTGTTAGCCAAATAATAGAAGAAATTTATGTGTGAGTACTGGAAAAAGAAACTATATAAATGCAAGACCTCCATGTCGACCAAGTGACAAAACAGAGAGACGAGGACTGAACTATAGTTTGAGAAATCATTAAACGTTGAAATAGACCTGCATTTGTATTTCATATTTCATTTACACAGAACTCCATCACGGATTTCTGTTGAAGTCATGATACACTTATCTATATCCATACCCCGAAGGGAAACATCGAGGGATTTAATAATGTTGACTAATAGAACAGAGTAAACATTAGAATCAACATTTAACATAAAGTTGCTACTTGTAAAAACATCATATGACTAGAAATCGTAACGAGATAATAACCAGAGTTTTATCTATGTCATGTTCGTATTAAATACTAAAATATACAGACTGGTGTAGCCAACCAAACACAGTAAGAAATCTTAAATTCGAAAACCCTTACACATTGCAGGGATACATTTTACATCAGTGATAGAAATAAAAATTCTACGTATGATAGAGTAATCATCTAGATTATGCAAGGTACGTGCCTACCATATCAAGAATCATAATAATCTGGCTCTTTTGCTAATTTGATAACCAAAGATATGTATGGTCTCTTTGAGCAAACGATGGCATGTAACAGAGGCATATATGGATAAAACCAAGAATCCAATAATTAAGACTGAATAGTAATGATAGATTTCATAGAACAAAATAAATAAAACCGCAAACCCAGCGCTAGCACAGATATAGTTTTAAAAAGAAATTTCGAGAAGTAAGCCAGAAATTCTTATCACCCACAGGGCTAAATCCCGCTCAGCTCGAGCGTCTGACAGTCTAGGCTGTTGCGTATGCATCATTTACAAAACAAAGGGTAACTCCATTAGGGAGATAAAATTTTCACCCAGGACTAGATATATATATGAAAAATAAACGACACAAGATATATAAATGTTCCTCATGAACCACTACTTCACCAGTAGCCGAAAGGCTCACGCGTACGGACCTGAAAAAGATATGGAGAGCAGATACCATTAGTGAATAGAGGAACGATGAGGTTGGTTTCATATTGACGCCGAATAATATCAACCATACCTACGATTAAAAGAGCACATTATGTGTATTAGCCGAAGAAACCAAAAATGTCCACTATGAAATTCAAACCCAGACCTGAGAAATGTAAATAGAATAAGAAGTAACTCTGAAATAGCAACTTAAAAATTTACCTGGGAAATGCGAAGATCCGAGAGGAGATGCCTGCGTCGGAGATGCTTGGAAGAGTTAGGCGCAGATCAGGTGAATAGATTAAACCAAAAAATAAAATTTAAATGTAAACGCAGAAAGGAGTAACAGAGATCACAGCGTCGAGACAGTCTTACTTGGTAGAAATTTCAACGTCCTGAACACACATTTGCAAGGAAAATGTCCTCGAGGATCACCGAACTCCTTAATATCCTGTCAAACGCAACGTTTATCAAACTACGGGAGAAGTCCTGGAAAAATGTTAACCGAGGACGTAAAGTCCTAACCATAGCAACGTGGATCTGGAATGAAACATGGGGAGAAGGATTAGAGTATAGAAAATCGTCGGGAATGCAAACCCTGAATTAAAACGAGACCACCCTGTGTAAATGACGGCATGCATGATAAACCATGAAATGATCATCCAAAAAGGATACCGTGAGCTTACCTCTGTGCGTCGACAAGAGGAGAATAGCCATCGGCGGGATAAAGCCTGTATGCTTGAAAGCCCAGCAGAGCCGCCATCGCTATGGCTAGTTGGAAGAATGGAGAAAGTGACCGGAAAGAGAAAATCGGTTACGGCTCTATTTTTATAATAAACATACCGAAAACCCTAACACGATCAATCCATACAGGTGGCTCAAATCCGCCGGTTTAACCATGGATCAACGCCTGAATTGAATGTTGCATTGGGGTCAGGGCTCAATAAAAGCTCAACGTACCCAAGACCTGAAATGCATTAACTACACAGGCTGTTTCGTAACCCAGAAGCCATAAACCAAATTGGAATCGTAGATTTCCAAAGATATGCGTACATATAATAATTAAATTGATGTCGACATCCTACTAAACCGAGAGTTGCAAGAGCAGAAAAGATCTCATACGCAAGTTCTGAATTATATATATCTTCCGTATACACGCGGTTAATAAAATCAAATCCATATGCATATAGAAAAGTAACGTGCGACTACAGCTAAGTAAGAACCAGTGGGTCATGAAAGAGTATAGCCACAAAACGTATCCAACACTCGGATTTGATGGAGGACACTACGTTCATAATGCAATACGACCAACTCAACTCATAGTATCAATAAACAAACAAATAAATTATATCAACGTTAACAATGGTGGATCGTATAACTATAGGACGTAGGAGGTATCGTGAAGCTAGGGTTGAGGTAACCATAGGACATGGAAAAGATTTAAATTTGATATATATATATATATATATATATATATATATATATATATATATATATGTTGAAAATTCGTGGATATATATATATGTTAGAAATTTGTGGTTATATATATATGTATAATAAGCATATATATATATATATATATATATATATTAATAAAATGAAGGAAGGGTTATGGAGTTAAAAGCCTTAATGGTTAGTATAATAAATAGAATTTAAAACAAGAGGTTATGGGTCTTGACCCTAAACACCATAGGTGTTAAAGGAAATACCTATAATTGATGTGTAAATCAGAGAGTAAGAAATGTTGAATTGTTCAGATATGGAATAGCTTTAGGTCATCATGATACAGAAAAAAAAAAAAAAAATTGTTGGAAACGGGAGGTTACCTACATGGAAGTCACATGCCAAAGTGGTTTGTCAAACGTTAGTGGAACAAGTTCACCATGTAATAATATAAGTTAAATGGAAACATAACGTGCTAAATAAAAGATGAAACAAAAAACAAAACAACTTGTAAAAGAAACACGCTCAATAGAGAAAACATATTAATAAGTCAACAATGGAGAGATTTATCCCTTTATTAGGTGCTCATAGTAGTAGAAGATAGAATTCTATATCTCTTGTAGTGGATCCTTCGAGCTACGGAGCTCCAATATCCAAACAAGGGGGGTATCTTCCCCTCAAGTTTACATCAAGCCTCTCTTCCCTCTCAAAGGATGGTAGATCGATGGACACGTGGTGAAATCTTCTGTCTTGGATTGAGGTGTTGGGTAGATAAAAACTAAATCCTTCCAACCCTCTTGTTGTTGGAACACACAAGCTCGTTTTTCAAATAGAAATTTGGCCAGCATAACAATGTGTCTCCCATTTCTCTTCCCATGGCTGGATTTTATATACCAATTTCAAAGTTTCCCTCCCTCTCTTGGTTCAAGATGGATGGTGACACAAGAGTGGGGGTATGATTCCTTTGTGTGCTGCACTAGAGCCTCAAGGTAGCTCAAAGGCGACTATACTTGGTTAGGTTGAGTGAGAACCTTTTTCTCCAAGTGTGCCAAGTGGTCCTCGATGGTGACATTCTGCATCCCCAGGACCATGCAACTATTGGAGGAATAGTCACGCACTGCAAAAATATCAAATGAAAATTCACAATGCGCGCTCAAAGTTAGTGCTTCTTGTGCGTGGTGCAAAAAATTATACTCCTAACCTTAGGAAAATTTGAATTTTTAGCTCCTCTAATGTATTTCTTCCATGTAAATATTTATTTGTATATTTTTCTTGAAATTTTCTAATGTCTTCTGCCTGTATGATTTTCTAGTGTTAATAGGAACCATTGCCTCTTCACTTAGGGAAAACTGTTAGACTCCCAAATAAATATTTTTCTTCCCAACCCAAGATCTAATATGAAGATTCTCTCATGGATCATATGGGATCTTAATGATCCTATTGAGAAATTCTCAATGAGAAAGAACAAAACATAGGCAAAACTAGTGATGGTTCTAATAAAGAAACCAAGATGGATAAGGACACCATGACTGCTATACTAATAAGTGTTGGTGGAATATTAAAGTTTTAGTAATAGCAACGAATGGATTTTTAGGATGTTTAGGCCTATTTTGGGATCCTCTTAAAATTTCCCTTAAGCAAAAACTAGAGGCAAAGAATTATATCTTAACCCGCTATCTTATAATCCTGAAAACAAGGGTACATAACTAATATATATGGCCCTTAAAACCCCTTATTAAAGGCTCCCTTCCTTGAAGCACCAAAAAATTTAGGGATTTATACCAAAGGAAACCCTACCTACTAGAAGGTGATTTTAACATGATCATTTCCTTGCAAGGGAAGAAAGGTGACCAAAGGAAAATGAGTGAAAAATGTTTAAGGTTCAAAAGAGTTATATATACTTTGAGATTGGTGCATATTCACACTAGTAATTGATGCCACGCATAGAATAATAAAGGAGTGGGGGAACTATATTGTTGTCAAGTTATATTGCTTCCTTGTCTTTGAATATTTTTTCCATGCTAGATTCACCATCTTTATAGAAATATTTCCCTTATTGAGGTTGAATCCCTAACCTATCAACTTATTGTACTATAATGAGTCAACCCTAAGATCTAATCCATTTAAATTCAAGAAATTATAGCTTGACCACCTAGACTCCATGCCCAAGTTGGATGGTTGTTGGACTAAAGTTGAATACAATAAAGGATCCATATTCTATCAATTCAAAAAAAAGTTGAAGCAAGTCAGATAGAATATTAAATAATGGAATAAAGAAGTCTTTGGAAACATATTCTAAGTGCAACAACAGTTGGAAAAGGATATGAAAATAGTTCAATCAAGGATCATTCAAGAGGGAAAATTTTAGGAGCCTAAGGCTTTGGAGTCTCTAGCCTACACATGAAGAGAATCTTTGGAATTTTAAGTCCTAGAGTTGGTGGCTTAAGGAGGACAACAATAATATAAGGTTTTTCCACAACTTGTAATCAACTAAGGAAATCATAATCACATTAGGGCTCTCAAGACGACTATAGGGACTACACTACAAAAACAGGAAGAAATAGAGAAGGAATTAAAATATCACTTCAATCAAATCCTAATAGAACCATTAATTGGTAGATAAAAGTCCATCCAAATAGGGGTAAGGGAGATTCCTCATTTGGTCTCACACAAATAGAATATGGCTCTTCTCCAACCAATTTCATATGAGTAAGTCTCCTAGAAAACTATGGAAATTCCCATTAGAAAATTTCTACGATCATAAATGTTTACCTTACACTTTTTCCAAGCTTGTTGGTCTATCAAAAATAGAAAGTGTCGCAATTTGCAAATAATTATTTCATTTTATTTATTATTATTTGGTCCTTCAATTCTACCTTCTTAACTTTGATACCTAAGGTTGAGAATCCAAACACTAAAGATAATTTTAAAGCTATCTCTGTTTGTAATGTTATTTATAATATATTCTCCAATATTATTTCAAATCATCTCAAACCCATCATGAATAAAATCACCCCCCAAGCAAAGTACATATGTGGGCAAGAGAAAAATTCTTAATGGTATCATAGTATCACAAGAAACTATACATTCATTGAAATCAAACAAATTCCCAAACATGTTAATCAAGCTATACATGTCAAGATCTATGATCATCGAAGTTGTGTTTTTCTTGAGAAAATTCTCCTGGCCTTTGGCTTCTACAAAGAATGGAGATATTAGGTTAAAACCTTAGTTGCATTAACTTTATTTTCCATTCTAGTTAAATGATCTCCATTTGACACTTTAATCCCTTTAGAGGCATTTAAAAAGGGGACCCTTTATCACGGTTCCTATTCATTATAGATATTGAGGAAGTGGGTAGAACTCTAAATTTTTCCCTAGGAGCAGACAATATCAAACATATTAAGTCATTGCAACATGTGTAAACAACAAAAATTCAGTACATGCAATCATTAGTTTTCAATATTCCAATACACTAAATCAACACATTAAATATTTAGTTTTTGATATTCCAATATATTAAAATAATCTAATTACTCCCACATGAAGATTTTTCTATATTTAGAGAGTCAGTTAACTGAGCACTGAGTCAAGTTGAGTTTAAGTGATAGATGAATTTAGTGAGTATTTGCAAGTAAAGTTATATTAGGCGAGTCACTAGTCGAAAACGTTTAAATACCCTTCATTGGGTTCATTGTAATCAATGTCATGTCAATCAAGTTTACGTGATCAATAGAAGAGCTTCAGCTCGTGTTATTGTGTGTAGGAATTATTTTTTTAAAATTTTGGTTTCTCCTCTATGCCTTTCCAACATATTGGTTTCAGAGCTAAGGACATAAAAATAAGAGTTGAGAGAGAGGGCGAATTAGCAAAAATCCGTGAGTGAGAGAAGATAAATATTTTTTTGCTTGATTTGATCTATAACACACGTTGTAGTGGTACACAGGGTGTTATAATGCACTAGGGCTCAACAAATAGCCGAGTTAAAATTGGTTAACTCAATGCCTCCATGAAGCACGTGGGTTCCTTGAAATTTTGATGTGTTAGAGAACTAACGCATGACTCCCAATTGACGGAAGCGTTAACATGCAGTAAGATCTTGGTCCAAGCCGTGTTAGCTTGAAAATTCAAATTTTTTTAATATTTTGAAAGGGCAAGTGCAGTGAGTGGAGTTGGAGCTTATGGTAATATGAAAGGATTATTTTAAAAGGATTCTTTTAGCAAAGTGTTTTTTAAGTTTATGAAAGGAGGCCATTTTTGAAAGTAGGTTTGTAAAAAAAAAATTAAGATATTTAAAAAGGATTTTTTGAGAAGGGATTTTATAAGAGGATTTTTTTTTATATAAATATTTTTTATATCAGAAATTAAAATATTTTTCTTGATGTTTTTTTATGAAAAAAATAGAGGTGCATATAAAATATTTTGTGGTTTTTGGAGTTTTTATTGGCAAGAATATTTAGGGCTTTGCAAAGTCCATTAGTATACAAAATACTTTGATGTTTTTTCAATAATGATAGGTTTTTGGGTAAAGATTGTTCCTTACGGGGGTGCATATTAAAAATCATATTTTTTCGTGGGCGATATGTAAGATAACCTCATGCAATCATGCAAGCAGCTATGAAAACACTCATGGGTCGCAAAGCGTGATTGAATAAGCCTAAGGAAAACGATAAAAAAGAAGAGGAAAAGATTGTTTCCTTTTTTAGAGAGGCTCAGGCTGCAGCCAAGGAACTAAGATGTCTAGCAGAAGACAAATATTATCTATCCTTGAGTTTCATTTAGAAAGAAATGGATAAAACAATTATGTGCAAGGTAGCAAAAGCTACAACTTCCAAGGAATCATGGAAGATCCTGGAAGCAAAATTTGGTGTAAGGGGGAGTGACATGAAACACAAGAGGTGTCACAGTTTGTTGAGTCTGATGCACATCTTAGAGTAGATGAGCAAGACTCTGGGAAGACAAAAAATCTTGGATAATCCCACTGAAAAGTGGAAGATGGTCGTGAAGACTATAAAATTGAAACCCATTATGAAATTATGTATATGGATGAAGAAGATGCAACAATGATTGCAAATAGAGAATTTGAAGCCCATGTATCTGAAACAGATTAAGAGCATATCAATTCTCAAGAAATCCATTGTAATGTGGATGGTGTAGATGATGGTGAAACCCATTATGCAAGCATGCATGTGGGTGAAGAAGATGCAACAAAAATTGGAAAGAGAGAAGTTGAAGACTTTGTATGTGAAGCAGAGCAAGAGCATATCAATTCTCAAGCACGCCATTGTAATATGGATGGTGCATATGATGGTGAAACCTAGTATGCAAGCATGCATGTGGATGAAGAAGATGCAACATGGATTGCAGAGAGAGAAATTGAAGACTCTGTAAGTGAAGCAGATCATGAGCATATCAATGCTCAAGCACTCCATTGTAACATGGATGGTGTTGAAGATGGTAAATACTACTGTGATGAAACACATGTGGATGATCACTACAAATTTAGATGTGTATTGGTGAATTTAGATGCAGCTGATGAATTTGGTAAAGCTAAAATTGTCAATGTAATTGACAATGAGCACATGCATGCTTGGATATCCCACCATAGGGTGGCTGAACATTATGTTGACCATATGTGTGGTTTCTATTTTGAAACAATGATTTTGTATGGTAATATGGTAAGTGCCATGTCTAATGAAACATTTAAGGTTGAAGCGACCTTTTTAGCTGTAAGATATGAAGTAGTTGGAACTGCTCATGAAGAAGTACATGATCTAACAACAGTCGATGATCAAGAAGAGGATAAAGTGATTGAAGAGTTTTTGATGATAATATACACTAACAAAATAAGAGTGGAAGACAACCTCCATGTAGTGGAAAAGAAGGTAGATAAGGAAGAGGTAGAGCATGAAGCTCTCACTGAAGAGCATAATAAAGATATTTTTAACATTGTTTTTGAATATGCAAGTACTAAAGGTAGGACAAAGAAGAAGTTTAAATCAAGGTTTTTAATAATTTTGATGCAGATTTGAAGCTCATTGAAGAATGGATTCGGAAACCAATTGAGCAAATTGACGCGAGTGTTAAAGCAACAGCTGGAATAAAAGAATTGAATGAAATGGTGAATAATGATCTTGAGTGTGCAGATTACAGGAAGAAAGAAACAGTACCTAATGATGAATATGAAGAGAGTGGTATGGAAGTTTGTGTAAACAAGGAATAATGCATTAAAACCATTTTTCCGCAATGGAGTCAAGAAGATATAAGATTTTTCTATTAATAAATATGGTAGAAAGAAAGTCAAGAATTTGAAGCAAAAGAAGAATAGCAAAGAAGACAGTTTGAAGATGTAACGCTATGGTAGTATTCCATGGTTGAACAAATATTTTAAGATAAATGTGTAGAAGACAAGATCAGATTGGTTTTTAGTACAAATTCAATAAAATTCAAAGAAAATTTGCAGTAGCAGCAAGTAATGAAATATGGAGTCTACAAAAATAAAGTGCAACAAATAATGAAGAAATTTCGAGGATATGAAATCCTTAAGAAAAGAAAAATAAAATGAAAAATCGTAAAGTTTTTGGGTCATTATAAGCCTAGCTGAGACATAGACCTGTAGGCATGTTTGAGTGATAATTGAGTCAATTTCTATTGTAAGTCTAGAAGGCATAGTTAATTCATGTTTGAGTTATGTTGAGTCATCCTGTTGTAATTAAGGGGGAGTGCTAAAATATGCTAATTACTCTCGCATGAAGATTTTTCTATATTTAGAGAGTCAGTTAACTAAGAATTAAGTCAAGTCAAGTTTAAGTGATAGATGAATTTAGTGAGTAGTTCTATGTCAAGTTATATTAGGCGAGTCGCTAGTCGAAAATGTTTAAATTCCCTTCACCGGGTTCATTGTAATCAATTTCATGTCAATCAAGTTTATGTGATCAATAGAAGAGCTGCAACTCTTGTTATTGTGTGCAGGAATTATTTGTGTTAAATTTGTGTTTCTCCTCTTTGCCTTTCCAACAAAATACACTAAATCAACACATTAAATCAATCAAGGGACAAGAGTCATTATTATGTATGTACATAATATTGGTGTGTAATTCAAGTTGTTTACATATTATAAATATCATTAGACAAGAAAAATTTAGATGAGGTTTTCGTGAATACTAATAAAAGGTTAGGCACATTTGGACTAGATTTCATCAGTCATATATGTATGTAATATTTCATGGTCGTAGTGTGAAAGTGACCAAATGAAATTACTATGGAGTAAGAGAAATAAATTTGGTTTAGTCGTGTTTTATTAGACAAAGGACTAGACTTGGTATGTTTAGCTTGATCATTGGCTCGAATCTAGAGATGTATTGGCCTATAAATTTTCAGGTGTGAACCAAGTGGGTGTATATGTAATGACCTGCAAACTGCCATGTGTGAACCACATGGCCATATGGTAGATAGCTCATAATACATTGAGTATGGTGGAATGGGTCCTACCCTATTTTGGTCATCGATCATTGCATGAATATGTGAAATGGATGTGAGTTGTCTTTAGTGAGACTTTTTGGAAAATTTCCGGTGGTTTTTTCCAGTCTAATTTCTCTAAAATCCGACAGGAATTTATTGAAATCACAAGTTTTATGGGTAACCCCTACACAATATAACTTCCTTAAGGGTTTTTCAGGGTGCTGGATCCATATATACCATCAAAAAACTAGCTTAAATAACAAAAAATGAATATTTCACCTCAAATTTTTCCACCGGATTCTGACATCGGAAAGTCCAAAAAGTCACACTAAAGACAACGCCAAATATATTTCGCCCAAATAATTTATTTTAAATGAGGTATAAATAACATATCATTGAGTTGGTAAGGCATTTATTCTATATATCTCAAGTTTCAAGTTTGAATTCATGATGTAAATAAATTAATTTTTATTTTTTATCAATTTTTGGCAGAAGTAGGAGAACTGCAGAGTGGCTACTATGAGAGTGTGGCAATTCTATCGAAAGTGCGTAGAAATGTGCAATCTGTAGAAAATTTATAGTTATTTGTTACTTCTGGGAGAATAATTTATCCAAATTATTCAAAAGAAGTTGGACAACAATAGTTCAAAGTTGGATGGATTTTGAAAATTTTGATAGTGGCATGAAATTGACAAAGGAAGTTCTATGACATTTAGGAAATTATAGTGCATAGTTTGAGCAATGTAATTATCATGACCGATCTTATTCTTTATCCTTTATCTTCAAGGTGGAAGGGTGGTGCAAGAGAGAGAGTGAATTCTCTTTCAAGTTAAGCCTCAGACCACTTTAGGGTGGTAGAGTGAGGTTAGGGAAATTTGGAGCATGGGAAGGGTGTTGGAGTTTCCTTCTATTTGGAGCTAGTAAATCAGATTATTGGAACACCTTTCTAGTTAGAACTAGTAAATCAAGGTGCCAGTTTGTCCTTCTAGTTAGACCTAGTAAATTAGGGTGTTGGAGCATCCTTCTAGTTGGAGCTGGTAAATAATGGCATTGGAGTGCCCTTCCTTTTGAAGGCAGTAAATCATGGTTTGGAGCATCCTTTGAGTTGGAGTTGATAAATGAGGGGGTTCAAGCCTCCTTCCAGTTGTTGCTGAAGAATATTGGAAATTGGAGCTTCCTATTGATGTAATAATTAAATACCTTTATTAAAAGTGTTCATTAGTTTTTCTCCCACAAGGGTTTCCACCTAAAATCTCTTTTTTTATTGTCTTTGATGTTGTGCATTGTTGAATAGCATTGCAAATTATATATTTTGATCTAATTTTAATGATAATTAATGCTTTGTGAAGTTAAAATTAACTAATTGAAGTGAAATATTGATTCACCCCGCTCTCGGTATTTCCAATACTTGTTAGATATTACTTTATTCTCATCCAATGCATCAAATCAATCTTAAGGACCATGCTCCATATGGAAAAAATTAAGAAGGAACATGTAGTAAACCAATGATTGACTCATTAATTTACATTTTTTCCATTATATATAATTTTTTGATGTCACATCATATATTACCACTGAAACATGAATTTATACCATTTGATCCCCTTTATCTCTCAACTTAAAAAATCATTAATGTTTAATTAGCTCAATGGTTCTATCGATTGATCATGCTTCATGGATTTTAAGAGATTTGGATGCTTAGTCTAGTTTTGTTGTTTTATCTTGATTCATTTTCATAGTGGTATCTTGATTCCACAATTATATATTGATCTTATACTAATCAAATGGAGGAAGCGCATGGGAAATTATTATAATTTGTTAATGGATTTGGTGGGGGATTTTCCTCAATGATTAAGGGAGATTTAATTGCATTGTCTTTTGAAGATTGATGGTATAGAGATTTAGTGAGGGAACCATTATAGGTTCTGGGAAGTAGTTAATGGTTTTAAATTTAGTTGGATAAACATTATAGATTTTTGGAAGTAGTTAACTCTTTCAAATCTTGTTGGGTGATCATTATAATTTTTAGAAGGTATTTAATTTCTTTATAAGATATGATGGGGGACTTTTCTTCGTGGTTAAGTGGGAGTCAATTACATGGCCTTTTGGGGATTTATAGGATACAAATATATAATATAGTTGGAGATATAGTTAATTGTTTTTTAAAAGAGACTACAATTTAGAATTATTTCTTTTCTGTTATGATGCTTCATCATATATTTAATAGGTAATGAGTGAGTGTGTTGGCCATTAGTTGAACTCAACATTCTGATGACATCCTTAATAAATGTTGTTATCCTCAAACCATTAAAAAACTAAAGTATCATTTAGCTAAGGATACTCCTAGAATGAGAAATGACATCTTGCATACAAATTTATAAAAGCAAATTCCTGGAGCTAGATTTGAAAATGGACTAAGTAACTTCTTTGGTCCTCTCAACCTCTCCAGGGAAGCATGTTAATTACTTTCATGATTTTAATTTTCTACCAACATTAATACTATGGACAAGATTAAGAATATCCATACCAGTCTTCATATCCATTCAAACATATAAATGGAATTCATTAGTGTAAGAATTAATCCAGAAAACTAACCTATCAATGATAGATATACTTTTTTATTTCTTTTTCATTTTCCACCTTATATTATTATTGAGTCAATTTGTCTAGAAGTATGTTTGTCATGTTCTAAGATTAATAGAGCATGAATGGATGGACCTATTTTCCATATATCTTTTAACCAAAAACCATATTTATTTATTTTTTAATGGTTAAAGGTTTTTCGTTTATTTATTTATATTATAATGGATGGTGTATAGGATCACACTTAAATTGAAATAGAAAAAATTGAAAATTTCCAAAATATTAAAATTTAAAATAAATAAATAAATAAATAAATTGAAAACGTGATACAAAATAAAAATAAAAAAAATAGAAAAATTGTATCGTTATATTACTAAAATTGTATGGTTGCATTACACACAAAAAATAATTGAAAATTTATATGGTTACATTACACCCAAATTTCAAGAAAAATAAATAATTGAAATACAAATTCAAAAAATGAAAAATTGAGAACTTATTCACACTTAAAATAACAATACCACAAATTGATATTAAAAATTGAAAAATTACCAAAATTTGAAAAATTGTATAGTTGGTTTGAAATACAAACTTAAAATACCAAAAATTTAAAAATAAAAAAATGAAAATTTGAGAACTTGAAATACAGACTTAAAATATCAATACCAAAAATTGAAAAATGTATAGTTGGTTTGAAATATAGCCTTAAAATACCAATACGAAAATTTGAAAAATTGTATAGTTGGTTTACCTAAATAAGTTTAAAAAAAATTGAAAAATAGAAATCTTAAAATAAAATTAAAAAAATAAAAAATAAAAATTGGAAATTTGAAATACAAACTCAATATTAAAATTTGAAATACAAATTTAAGATACTAAAATTTCACATACAAAAATTGGAAATTTGAAATACAAACCAGAGACTTAAGTTTAAGAAATTGGAAATATGAATCAGTTTTCAATACAAACTAGACGCTAAAATTTAGGAATTTGGAAATACAAGAATCTAAAATTTGAAAATTTAAAATATAAAAAATTAGAAAATTGGAAATTTAAAATACGTAACTTAAAATATTAAAAGTTGAAAATTTAAAATATAAAAATGAGAAAATTGAAAACTTCAAATACAAACTTGAAGTATAATTCAACATAATTGAAAAAAAATGACTTCAAAAAAGTTAAATTAGAGATAATTGAAAAAATATTTTTAAAATAAAATTAAAATTGAATGACTGTAATTAAAAAAGATTTCAAAAATGAAATTCAATAATTGAAAAAATATTTAAAAATTAAATCTTTGTGATAATGTTTTTAATATGTATTTAAAAGGAAAAAAAAGAAATTGGAAAGTTGGAAACATCAAATATATTATTGGAAAGTTTGAAATTATTGTTAAGGTTTACCACTTCTATCATAGGAAGTTTAAGAAGCCATTAAGATTGAGCTATATGCTAAAAATCTCAATAGATATGATGGATGGAAGTTGAATAAGAGCTGAACTCCAACTCTCTCTCTCTCTCTCTAGATGATTTTTTTTTGTTTTTATTCCCCTTGTTATTTTCTTATATATTTTCTTTTATGCTTTTATTTAATATATTATAGAATCACCTATGTATCATATTAATAAATAATTCAATTCTCTAACATAAAAATTTATAGATGTAAATTACATTAAAAAATAAATTTTTTTATATTAATAAATATTTTTAATCAACAAAATATTTCATATAACTTCATATTAACTAATTTTTTTATTTATTATCCCAAAAAAATCAAATATATACTCGAAATAGAAAATTTGAAAACTTCAAATATGAATTAGAGATATATTTTCAATTATATATATATATATATGAAATAGAAAATTTGAAAAAATGAAATTCAAATACCAATATATAATTGGAAAATTAGAAACATGAAATATATACTTGAAATTTTAAAACTTATAATTGAAAAGTTGGAAACATTAAATATATACTTATCAAATATATATTTGAAATAGAAAATTTAAAAACTTCAAATACTTTCAAAAACTGAAATTCAAATATCAATATATAATTGGAAAGTTACAAACATGAAATATATACTTGAAATGAATGAAGTTAGAAACATAAAATATATACTTGAAATAGAAAATTTAAAAACTTGTAATTAAAAAATTGGAAACATTAAATATATACTTATCAAATATATATTTGAAATAGAAAATTTAAAAACTTCAAATGCCAAATATATATTTGAAATTAGAAATTTAAAAACTTCAAATACCAATATATAATTGAAATAAAAAATTTGAAAAATTCAAATACCAATATAAATTTAAAAACTTTAAATATCAATATAAATTTTAAAACTAAAGTTAGAAACATAAAATATACTTGAAATAGAAAATTTAAAAACTTATAATTGAAAAGTTGGAAACATTAAATATATACCTATCAAATATATACTTAAAATAAAAAATTTAAAAACTTCAAATACCAATATATAATTGAAATAAAAAATTTGAAAACTTCGAATACCAATATAAATTTAAAAACTTTAAATACCAATATATAATTGAAATAGAAAATTTGAAAACTTCAAATACCAATATAAATTTAAAAACTACGGATATATAATTAAAATAGAAAATTTGAAAACTTCCCATACCAAATACCAATATATAATTGAAATAGAAAATTTGAAACCTTCAAATACCAAATACCAATATAAATTTGAAATAAAAAATTTGAAAACTTAAAATACCAATATATAAATTTAAAAACTACTATCAATATATAATTGAAATAGAAAATTTGAAAACTTCAAATACCAAATACCAACATAAATTTGAAATAGAAAATCTGAAAACTTGAAATACCAATATATAATTGAAAAATAAAAAATTAACTTAATTGAAAAAATATTTCAAAATTGAAATCTTTGCTGAGGATGTTTTTAAAATTTATTGAAATGATGAAGGGAGTATCATTGATATTGACAGCTCGATGAAGAAAAATTAGAAAGTTGACAATGCGGGAAAACAAAGAAATAAGATGAAATTAATACATTGAATTGAATTAATTTATTTGGTTACAGTGCTTTCATGCTTCATCCCTATGATATTGGGAAAAAGGAAAAGAAGGTAACGAATATTTTACAAATTTGCATTAGGCATAAAAGAGAAAAGGAAGGGAACATTTGTATTACCGAACGATTACATAAGTTTATTTCTAACTATGGTAAAGAAAATTGAAAAAAAAAAGAGATTATTTATAACCATCATTCGAAGATTTTGGGCAGCAAGAAGGATTTGAAATTCCGGGTCTCCTCTACTCCTTTCCGATATGTTCACTTTCGGTAGGTTATGGTCTCGCAAGAAGGATTTGAAATTCCGGGTCTCGTCTACTCCTTTCCGATATGTTCACTTTCGGTAGGTTATGTTCACGCGCTACATTTTTTCGATGTATAGCCAGCAGCAAACACTGCCCAAAAACCTAGCATACCCCTTTCGATATTGTTCCGAGGTCTTAACGAGAGTCACTCTGTAAGACGAGTTACATAGGTATTTCATTATGTTTGTATTTGTGGTTGAAAATTTATTTTGACATGTTTGCTGAAAATTACTTTACTTTGGCAGTTTATAATAAAAAAAGAGAGGTATGCGAAGCTGGTTGCGCTTTGATATTCTAATAAAGTATAATTCATCTCTTTGCCTCGAAGCATATATTGCATTGGAATTCATTAACCGTGTAAAAAAAAGGAAGAAGAGAGAACCTGCTTTGATGGTGGCCATGAAATGAAACAAAATGAATTTGGTCGTTCATTAAGTCCTTTATTACATAAAAGGGAACACTAAAGGGAACACATCCGGCTACCATAAAAGTGTTGGGCATTAAATGAAATGAGACGACTCTTCCAAAAAGGAAAACTACAAGTTCATGAGGCTTAAGTGACTCCCTTGTTTATTTAGTTAGATAGACACAATATCTGTATTTTCTGTTCATAGCATTTGATAGTGAGGAAATTCAAGATTGAATGTATCTCTGTAAATGACAATAAAGTAGCATGTGATAAATAAAGTAGCACGTGACAGTGAGGAAATTCTCTGTGATGCAAAAACTTATGAAGTCAAATATGATGAGAATTGTGTATTTCATGAAGAAGAGTTTGGTTTGATGTATGAAAAGTAATTCATTGATGAGTTGTTGTTTGGTGAGAAGATACGCCTATCTTCTGCAACGGAGTTGATTAAAGAGGTTGAAATGACATGTTTGCAACAACGGAGTTGATTAAAGAGGTTGAAATCATAAATCAACCAACTATGAAAGATGAAGATCTACAGAATGATGTAGAGATTGCACAGAGAAAAACCATGGAGGATTCAATAGCTTTGAAAACATCCTAACAAGCATTTTAAATGAATTTGGTGAAGTATTTGATCCAAAAATGTTTTGGAATATTCTTGAAATGAAGTATAGCATGAAGTGGAGTGAGAAAGGCGAAGTAGATGAAATTGTTGTTAAAAATAGTGATTGTGTTGAAAGCATCATAACTCGGATCAAGACTGAAAGTATATTTGTAGATGACAATAAAGTAGCATGTGATAGTGAGGAAATTCCTTGTGATGCAAAAACCTTTGAAGTCAAATATGATGATAATTGTGTATCTCATGAAGAGTGGTTTAGTTTGATGCATGAAAAGAAACTCATTGATGAGTTTTTGTTTGGTGAAAAGATATGCTTATCGTCATATGCAAATCAAATGTAGGATAACATGTTTGCAACAACGGAGTTGATTAAAGAGGTTGAAATCATAAATCAACCAACAATGAAAGATGAAGATCTACAGAATGATGTAGAGATTGCACAGAGCAAAATCGTGGAGGATTCAATAGCAGCTCATGAAGTTGTAGAGGACCCAATAGCAGCTAATGAAGTTGTGAAAGACTCAATAATAGTTGATGAACTAAATAAAGTTAATAGCCCCTTTAAAGAAGAGTGTGCAAATATTGACAGTGAGGAAAAGGAAATAAAACTTGAAGAAATGGCAAGCATTGAGGGCAAGTGTAAATCCCCAAAACCTCCAACAATGGTGAATGGAGAGAATGTTAGCCTGCAATCAAGAAAGGAGAAACTTCACCACTATCTTATGGCAAGAAAGGTGAAGATGAAATTGCGTTTGCAAATTGTAAGTCTTAAATAAGTATGGATCATTTAGAAAGACACAAAAATGAAAGTCTTATTGTCATGTACTATTAAATAAGTATGGACCATTTATAAAGACACAAAAATGAAATTTTTGTTACGCCGATAGGCGTAGCCCCCTATCGGAAATCGTTTCTTTTATGATTATGCTAATTAATCTTTTTGATCTGATGGTCTAGATTGAAAGATGCCGGTATATTCTGGTTGTCGCCACTAAATCAATGGATTAAATTCAAAAAAGTAACTTCCTTGCATATTTAAATCACAAAACATGATTAAAAATTTACTGTGCCATTTTTTGACCGCCACCTATCAAGATTAACAAGTGATCAAACTTAATTGCCACCTAATTGATGGTTCAAATTCTCAAATAAACGTGAATGTGCCACCTATCAAATTAGGGTGAAGTGGGTAAATGAACGTGGGCGGAATGGAGAAAACATGACAGCTCATCCTCAAAGGTGGAGCGCGGAATGGGCCTTTTATCTTTGCTTGGACCATGAGCCAACGCAGATGTGAGATCCGCGGATTCCTCGGCTGTTTTAGTTAATTAGTGGTCCACCCTTCGTTTTATGATGGAAGCACAATAACTTTTATTATTAATTTGATTTGATTTGATATATTATGCAAGGTGTTTGAACCGTGTGGTGAGTTGTTTGTGGGAAGCAACGTGGAGCAAATTTTTTGATTAACAATTGGAATGAAACTGAAACATTAACCCAAGTGTGTGAAACGGTTATGAAAGGTGTCTAAAGGCGCCCACGGATAGGGACACGTCGTGAGAGGAAACGTTGTGGGCGCCCTGGTGGTTTCAAATTGGATAACAGTGGAGGAGTGGAACAACTGCAACCGTGTGCTGAGTTGTCTATGGGAAGCAACATGGAGAAAATTGTTTGATTAGTCGATGACTGCGTGGGATTATACATTGGGTCACTCTGTGGAATATAGTAATCATCGCAGGGTTGGCATTGGGTCCAGATCAAATCCTTGCCAGTGTCGAGTATTGCATCCATGGTTACTGGAACTGGGTATCCAATTCCTACTTGCATTAAAAATTTTCCATTCGCAGCGCTAATTGGACTGTAATAACTCTTGGAGCCGAGGCCAGCATTTTGTGAAATATAATGTTGCAGCCTCTGCAACCTCTGCTTGCTTCGTTCAATAGCTTGCTGGAGTCGTTCAGCGTTTGAGGGGATTCGTTAGTCTCGTCGAATGAGATCTATTCTGAAATTTTTGTTATTCTCCTGTGCTTCACTGGCCGAGCAATATACATTAAATTGCAAAGCACATGAAGCGATCATGGCGATTAATATAATAACACCCAAAATGTCGAGTCTCCAATTACGTTCTCGATCTGAAAAGATGAGGTGAGACATCATAAATATGTGGGTATGCATTTTAGGGTTCATTTTATTTCCATTTCTGAATGTAGAAACAGTGGCCGAGACGGTGCTATGGGGTCTGTTCTCTGTGCCATCCCTTGTAAAATTCTTGTTTAAGTGTTGTTAGGATTTTCTGTAGTTTAAAACTCTTAAAAAATAATCGCTTGTCTATCTCGAGTTTTTTCTTTACTCATACTCTAGTTAAAAAGTTTCTTGTTTTAGAAAATGAAACCCTACTTTCATGAACTTTCATGTATTCCAAAACAACGACTATTTTATTATTTTTATGCGTAAATGGAATCCTCCACTCTCTCCTCGAGAGGGTTCTCATTTTTCTTTGAGCTATTGGTTACTAATTTACAATATTTATTTATTTTCAGTTATACAATCGACTCTTCGTCTTATTTTGTCTTATTTTCGAATTTTTTGATGCAGGTACGAAGACACCCCAAGGGTTATTCTCAATATCCATAGGTAAAAACTTCCCTCCTTTCAATTATCCTTACTTCAAAATTTTTGGTTTACTTCTACTTCCATTCTTTGCTTGATAAGTAAAAAATGCTAATTATTTTCCATATCATATTTTATATAGGTATTTTTATATCTTTTTGGCGATAGTGAAATTATTTGGATGTTTACTGTAGTCACTTTTTGACATTCATCGAGCTCTTATATTTATATTCCAGGCCATGTCTAGATTTTATTCCTTGAGCTTGTGATGATTGCACTGGCATTTTTAGTTTGAATATATTATACTCTGGAGATGACATAATTATTGTGTTGCTTCCTATATTTGAAGCACATTAGAGGAATAATGCCTATGTTGTACTGATGTTTTTGGAATAATGCAAAAATATAATATTTTGGCAGTTTTCAGTATGTTGAATTCATTTATGCATTTAAAAGTATATTTTAAACAATAAAAAATCATAATTCTAATAGAAATTGTATTAAGGAAAAAAAAAACATTTCCAATATTCCAATATTTATATTTATTTGTCAATTAGATTTTTGAAAATATTCCAAAATAATATAGTTAAAGTTTTGAATATTTTTCCAATCTAATTAACTTTCTCAAAACTTATTAGATTTCCAATTTCAAAAATATTAGGCTGACATCACTTCTATCCATCAAAGTATCCAGATAGGATTGCCAATTTTAATAATATTAGGCTGAGATCACTTATATCCATCAAATTATCAAGATAAGAATGAATGTTAACTTAAAAAGAAATATAAATCAAGAAAGATAAAATATATACAACTCTCAACTTTACAACCAAATAGCTATACAATTTCCATCTTATATCTAAATTAACAGTAATTATAAAATGAAATTATTATATATTTTTTATAAAAATTAAAATAATATCCTAATATATTAGAAATTTAAATTATTATATATTTTTTATAAAAATAAAAATAATATCCTAATATATTAGCAATTTTGTGTACATAATTGAGTTGACATTTTTTCTTTACAACGGAGAAGCTGGGCCTCATAAATCCTCTTCCATATCTTTCCCTCTCTCCGAATAATGATGCATTGCTAAATGGTGTTAATTACACCTCTGGAGGAGCAAGTATACTCAATGAAACATGATTTCTATTTGTACAAGTCCCATGCCTTCCTCCTGACGAAAAAAATATATTGAAATTGCATTAATTTTTATTTTGGTCGACGTTCTCATGCAACATTAATGTTATTCTTTTATTCGTAATAACGAGTTCAGTGAAACTTTTACGTGAAATTGAATTGGCTTTTGTTTATTAGGAATAATGTATAAACTTATTCAAATTTGTTTTTTTTTTAAGTTTTATTTGGAATAATATATAAACTTATTCAAATTTGTTTTAATCATAATTCTAAATTTTTCTTTTTTTTTTATTAGGAATAATGTATAAACTTATTCAAATTTGTTTTCATTTTAATTTTGAAACATCGAAATACATATATAATGTTATTTTTTCACCTTTGTTTTATTTTTAAACACATTGGTACATTTAAACCAACTAAGCCAAGATCCACGGTAGGGATACTCCACTCTGGTAAACTTGGATTGTGTTCAAGGATTTGTTATTATAGTAATTTCACAATTCTTTTATTCTAATACATATTGGTACTTTTATTGATTGTGTTCAAGGATTTGTTATCATAGTAATTTCACAATTCTTTTATTCTAATACATATTGGTAATTTTATTGATGAGGGTTTATCTATATGGACCGTATAATTTAAGCATATGGATATCTATTAAACCTAAAAACATGAGCCAACAAATGTCATAATTATATATATATAGTCCCTTTATATATATGTATATATATATATATATATTACAAAGTCCTTTCAAGAAACAATAATTATCTAATTATCTATACACATATCCATACATCAAAGTTGTCGTTGTAATAATCTTTAGACCTAAAAACATGAACCAACAAATGTCATAAGTATATATATATTTTTTATTTCATAGACATTTCAAGAAACAATAATTATCTATACACATATCCATGTATTAAAGTTTCTTTGTAATAATCTTTAGGAAAAAGTTTTGTTTGATAATACATTCATATTTTACACTTAACGGTACTTTCATTGAGAAATATAAATAAATGTGATGAAAGGCTCTATCCAACCTATGAGCATTATTGCTATATTTAAGGTAGAAATAAATCATTTCTTCCTTATACTATATAATTTTATTATGTAGCTTTTTATATTGATACAAACAATATTTTTTTTAAACATAAAGAAATGTATTATATTGTCACAATGCGACCTTGGACCAACTATGACCCATGCCCAACCATGTTCATAGTTGGTCCAACATCGCATTGTGACAACAATTGTCTCAATGTTTAAATCAATTCCCTTGGGTTCCCCAATTCCTTTGGTTTATAATATTAAACCCTTGGGTTTATTAGTTCTTTTGGTTTATAATATGAATAATCCCTGGGGTTAATTATTAATGTTTCTTAATTTATTCAACTTGAGTATTTTTTTTATTGATTTTATTGATCCTTCGCCTTATTGGTCTCTTAGGTTATTAATATTTTCCCCTTGGGTTCACAAATTACTTTGGTTTCTAATATTAAACCCTTGGGTTATTAGTTCTTTTGGTTTATAATATGAATAGTACATTGGGTTAATTATTAGTGTTTATTAATTTCTTTAGCATAGTCGATCAATGTCATCCATGATCAAATGGCACATTCTGACAAATATTGTCTCAATATGAAAATCACCCATGGCCAACCATGGTCATACTTGGTCTAACGTCGCACTGTGACAACAATTGTCTCAATGTTTAAATCAATACCCTTGGCTTCACCAATTCCTGTGGTTTATAATATTAAACCCTCGGGTTTATTAGTTCTTTTGGTTTATAATATGAATAATCGATCAATGTCATCCATAATCAAATGTCACATTCGGACAAATATTGTCTCAATATGAAAATCACCCATGGCCAACCATGGTCATAGTTGGTCCAACGTCGCATTGTGACAACAATTTTCTCAATGTTTAAATCAATTCCCTTGGGTTCACCAATTCCTTTGGTTTATAATTTGTTGGGTAATGGTTTTCCCTTGGGTTCACCAGTTCCTTTGGTTTATAATATTAAACCCTTGGGTTTATTAGTTCTTTAAGTTTTTAATATGAATAATCGATCAATGCCATCCATGATCAAATGTCACATTTTGACAAATGTTGTCTCAATATGAAAATCACCCATGGCCAACCATGGTCATAGTTGGTCCAACGTTGAATTGTGAAAACAATTTTCTCAATGTTTAAATCAATTCCCTTGGGTTCACCAATTCCTTTGGTTTATAATTTGTTGAGTAATGGTTTTCCATTGGGTTCACCAATTCCTTTGGTTTATAATATTAAACCCTTTGGTTTATTAGTTCTTTTGGTTTATAATATGAATAATCGATCAATGTCATCCATGATCAAATGTCACATTCTGACAGATATTGTCTCAATATGAAGATCACCCATGGCCAACCATGGTCATACTTGGTCCAACGTTGTGTTGTGAAAACAATAGTCTCAATGTTTAAATCAATTTCCTTGGGTTCACCAATTCCTTTGGTTTATAATTTGTTGGGTAATGGTTTTCCCTTGGGTTCACCAATTCCTTTGGTTTTTAATATTAAACCCTTGGGTTTATTAGTTCTTTAGGTTTATAATATCAATAATCGATCAATGCCATCCATGATAAAATGTCACATTCTGAAAAATATTGTCTCAATATGAAAATCACCCATGGCCAACCATGGTCATAGTTGGTCCAACGTCGCATTGTGACAACAATTGTCTCAATGTTTAAATCAATTCTCTTGAGTTCACCAATTCCTTTGGTTTATAATTTGTTGGGTAATGGTTTTCCCTTGGGTTCTCCAATTCCTTTGGTTTATAATACTAAACCCTTGGATTTATTAGTTCTTTTGGTTTATAATATGAATAATCAATCAATGTCATCCATGATCAAATGTCACATTCTGACATATATTGTCTCAATATGAAAATCACCCATGGCCAACCATGGTCATAGTTGGTCCAATGTTGCATTGTGAAAACAATTGTCTCAATGTTTAAATCATTCCCTTGTGTTCACCAATTCCTTTGGTTTAAAATTTGTTGGGTAATGTTTTTCCCTTGGGTTCACCAATTCCATTGGTTTATATTATTAAACCCTTGGGTTTATTAGTTCTTTTGGTTTATAATATGAATAATAAATGAATTCCATCCATGATTAAATGTCACATTCTGACAAATATTGTCTCAATATGAAAATCATCCATGGCCAACCTGTAACACCCCCAATTTGTGTGTTGAATTTTAAAAGTTAGACATTTGAATTTTAAATCCTAATGGGGTGGGACCCAAGGGATGACTATGGTGTGAATGTAATTGCATAGTTTATTTGAGGAAATAAATAAAATGATTGTGCATTTTGACCAAAAAGAGAATTGAGATCACTTGCGAACTCCATGAGGATGGATAAGGCAACAAAATCCCCAAAAATCTTTCGGAAAATCCTTGAAAGAAATTATTTAGATTTGAGGAGAATCTAAGTTACCCCAATGAAGACAATGAAGAGGAGTAACCCACGAAGAGGTGAGAAAAAGGCTGGAAAAGGTAAGGGAAGCTTAAAGCGACTTTAAAGGATCCCAAAGATGGGAAGCCTAGGCTAAACGGGGAAAGAAAGCATCACCTTTAATACCGGAGCGCGAGAATTAGAAACATGCTTTGGGGAATTTTGAGCTTAAATAAGCTGCTCCTACACAGATCAGGGGTTGATCTGTTCTAGGAGGTGATCTCTGCTCGGGGGTGAGTCCTGGGAGAAAAAGAGGACTCTACGGTTGGGAGGTTGGTCATTGTTGCATATTGTGTGGTATGTTCTGAAACTAGTGTACTATGTCTGATTACAGTATGAATTGGCTACATATGGATTTTTTTTAATTGATGCAAAACAAGTGATACTACATTTAACAAAATCTATCATTAGGTATTCCCTTCCAGATTTGTTTAGTTGTAGATCAGAAATCTATGAAGCAGAAACAACAGAACCTCTAAACCCTATTGGTTTAAATCTGAAGTTTCATAACCCTCATAGACACTAAAATATTTATTGTTCCAGTAGCTACAAAAAAAGGATATTTTATGCCCTTCTGAAATAGAACAAAAAAATGTCCATAGCATAAATGATGATGGTATGAAACATAACCAAACCCCTGATAACCAACTTCCTCCAAGCTCTATAAATACTTCGATGTTCTAAGTCTCTCGCTAATATTTTATCATATCTTGTATTTCTTGAGAAGTAGTAGCGTTGCCAAGTTATTTGCAATACATTAAATCTTACCTAGGAAATCTCAGGAATTTATCTATATTATATATGAGAGCAAATTTAGAGAAATTTACATTTGAGGAAAATGGTTACATAACAAGCAAATCTAACTAACCACGAACTATACCATTCCAAAGTTCTATGGAATATGTCCTATGATAAGTCGATTGTTTTACACCTTGCAATCTACATTAAAGTAAGAAGAATTTACGATTGTTTCAATAAAAGTGTATCCTAGTAAATCCTTTGTATATTGCACTTAATATTAACCATATAAAACTTCAGAAATTCCTATGTTATATGGCAAAACAAGAAAACCACAGATTCGGCATAAATGAGATCTTTCCCTAACAGGCATAGTTAGCCGAAGCATAAATTTACTATTCCATATCTTCATAGAAACTTTTTATGATGATTGCGTTATAATATCTTGAAGCCGCATTCGAGTAAGGGGTTTAGCTTTCGATTTAACCAAACTCATCAACATATCTATCGACATTAATTATTTTATATGCATTGGATAAAAGCGATTTTGTACACTAAAATTATACATACAAGTAAAATGACAACGAGGAACACACCGACTGAAATCATAAGTGATTCTCTAATTGAACTATCCAAAAGTACACCTGTAAGGGTAACTATACCATCCGGAATCAATTCAATTTAAACAGGTGAAATTTAATCATGCTTATTAAGACGTGACGGTATGGAGCCATATACCGGGAAGTATCTTGGCAAATACTTATGAAAAACGAGTGCCGCTGATTCGAGAAGGCGAAAAAAAAAAAGGAACAAATATACGCTGAGCATAAACATGTAGGTTAGCCAGGTCGTAGCAAAAATTTCTACTGTGTGAATTGACAATAAAATAGGAGAACCCATAAACATGCACGGCGATTAGCTATGGTATAACCAAATTAAAATGATAAACAACCCGAAATACACCTCTCTTATACGTAAACCAAAACTGTTATCCTAACTCTCACCGGCCAGAAGCGATTCGTGATCCTGGAAATAGACTGCCCAACAGGGCAAAGAAATTTCCACAGGCTACGCCCTGACAACTCACGTCAGAATGGCAACAGCAGAACGAGAGTATGGACGACAATTTTAAGTTCTGAAAGTAACTCGCACCAGTGGGGTGTCGATAGCAGGAAATCGACTGAGGTCGATTACTCTGAACACGAGCAACCCTATATCAGAAAACAAATTATATGTATATCTCATATCCAGCAAAGAATCCATGTAGGTTTAAAGGAATAAGGTAGGACGTCCGATATATTAGCACCAGCGCCCTAGCCTCGAATAAACCCTTGATAACGCGGAACCTCGATGAGTAGGAATTATCTCGCCCCAACTTTCTGAGTCTAACAGAGGGATGAAAATAGACTTTTAACCCTCTGCAGATGGGCGAATAGGAGCCACGATTTAATACAAACGATTTGGTGAAAGTAGCTTGCAGGGAGCATACAAACGCGACCAATAGCATAGAATATCCAAGCACGGCCGATAGATGCCGACTGGAACTCTATCTCGGACAATCTCCGGTGCTACAGTCTCTGTACACTATTCACTTCACATTCGACCTAGACAAAAGAAGACCGATAATAAAACAGCCAGCGCCATGAAGAGAGTGGGAAATGAGCATACAAGAAAACCCTAAACGATGGTTAAGCGCTGCAGCAAACCAAGTAGATGAGAAAATAAACACGCCGTAGCCTGAGTACTGTATTTAGTCATCATCAACTGAGACGAAGAGATATGGAGTCCTGTACGGGGGATAGCGATATTTCCTTACCCCATCGACTGTCAGAGTGGATCCGAGGCGTTCCTGGGCCTGGAGCCGCTGGAAAGTTTGCTCCCATTCCATCGAGCAAGTCTGCAAGGACCATGAGAGACGTACTCTGTCTCGGACTAGACTTCTCGCACAATGCTTGGTGCAACACCTGTAAAACGAATCCGAATAGCTTGATCTGCATTAGCTACGCACAGAAACCGGGGTGTACCCGAAAAGATAAATTATATATCTACTGCATTTTGTTCCAGTGAACCCTCGACGCGTCGACAAGCATACTGCGACGAGCTAGACGTAGGTAACCTAAGTTAAACCATTCCAGAGCTGATATCTGATACGACAGGAAAACCGGCGGGTTAGTCGCATTATAATAATCATATCGTCTAAACGTGCAACCGCGTCTCCAATTGCGTTAATACACTGAGCGATGTATTATCTGGTCAAAACTAATCTAGAATAATTACGGGTTAACCTGTGGCGAGAGTTCATGAATTCCTCAGCCCTGCAGCGCGAACAGCTTGTCGGCGCCGAATCAACATATACCTTTATACCAACGTGTATTAAAACTCTGCATTCAAACAAAGGTTAACAAAATCATATATCGAACCCCCAAGCATAATCGAATGATGCGTAATTCAGTGCGCAAGTCAAATTAAACTGAACCCGGATTTGTAATGATAGGATATGGTACTCAAGCCGTGGTCCGATTGGTTAAAGAAGATCATAAGGGACCGCGTCCATACACTATGCAAATATTTAAAGGTTAAAACGCGATGAGTATCCCGAGGGGCACACACCTAGAGTTAGGTTAATAATACTTCCTCTAGCCATATATATAAACATACCGGTATGTTGATACTTATACACCGGTAGAAAGTTTAAGGGATAAATTAAGGTATGGAGAAAAGAAAAAAAAGTTAAGTTAGAATTGTAAAGGGTTATAACCTCACCTAAGCTAGGGAGACGTCATCCGAAGAATGAAAAGAAAACCATTTATTATCCCTTCTTATTATCAAAAGATATGTATATATATATTTAGATGTATATATATATAAGGTGCGCAAGATATATATATATAGAAGCTATGGATATATATGGATGCATGAGGAATGTAACTATGGTAGGAAATAAAAAAAAAAAACAAGAGTGTGAATTATCAGTATGATATATAGATATATAGAGGGATATATATATATATAGATATATGTGTAAGGAATTTATACATTAACGCGGAGACATGCAAGCAGGATATGTAAAGTAAGTTAAAATAAGAGATCTATGTGGGGGTGACCTAATAATATTCCAGGATGGGAGGAACATATATACATATTGACAGATAGTTATATGTGTAGGGTTGTTTAAGGAGGTAATGGACATAAAATTAATAGAGGATTTCCAATACTCTAACTGAGAAAGGTTAATGTGTATTAATATCTATATGTTATAGAAAAAAAAAAAATTCTCAAACTAGAGGCGTGACAAATGGTATCGGAGCACTAGTTACAACCAATTGGGCTGTCGTTTTGTGCTCACTAATTATTACATTTACTTTGGTTTCTGAAGTTTATCAACATTGCTAATCTGTGTTGTAAGTGTATACAGTTGAAATGGCTGAAGGTGAAGGATTGTATGTGGATCTGCAAAATGAATTTGCTACTCCAGATCCCAATGCCCCGGTACTGGCTATGTTGCACAGGATGCAACGAGAGTTGGCGGAACTGAGAAGCCAGAATGACTTGTTGTCATCAGCAAGCAAGGAGCAGGAAAAGATCATCAGAGAACTAACTTCCAGGAACAGCGAGGAGGGTGAAGGTTCCGGAAAGAGGAAGATGCATGAATCTGATGAGGATGAAGCTGCTAGACAGCAGCATAAACAGAAAAGAGAGTTGCAGGGAGAATTTAGAAAGATCAAACCACCTTCCTATGATGGAGAGAAGGAAGAGGATGCTGAAGCTTGGTTGCTGAACATGATCAAGTATTTCCAAGTATATGAATATGAGAGTAATCTGAAGGCTAGACTAGCTGTGTATCAACTGCAAGGGAAAGCCACGCTGTGGTGGGAAGAGACGAAGATGGTGCATGCCATTGATGAAAAAACAGTTACTTGGGAAGATTTTCAGACTAAGTTCAAGAGTCGCTATTTGAATGAACGTTATTATGATGATAAAGCCAAAGAGTTCCATGAACTTAGGTTAGGGCAACTCACTATTGATGAGTTTGTCACTAAGTTTACTAATTTGCTGAGGTATGTTCCTTACATTAGAGAAGAAAAGGAAAAAGTGCAAAGGTTTTTAAATTGCTTGCCTACTAATTACAAGGAGAAAATTGAATTTGACAACCCAAAGACCATGGATGAAGCTGTTAGAAAAGCAAGACTATGCTATCAGCAGTTTAAAGGTAAAGCTGAACAAGGGAAGAACTGGACAAACAAGGTTGAGTTCAAAGGAAAGAGACCAAAGCCAGCCTATTTAAGGAATTTTGGTAGAGACCATCAAAGGAAAAGGTTCAGCAAACCAAAAGAAAGTCAAACTGCTCAGTCCCAAGTGGCTTCAAAACCAGTAGAAGGAAACATAAGAAAAGAAGGGACAGTCAGAATGAAGGAACCTTTGAAATGTTGGGGCTATGGAGAACCCCATATGATGAGAGACTGCCCTCATCGAAATATCCACATGATCAGCAGAGAGCGAGAGGCAACAACCGTCAATGACATCGCCAGAAACATACCAACCATCAGTGCAGCCCTGGAAAATCGACAAGCAGAACATCAAGCAACCATGGTGGAAATGGATGGTAAGATTTCTGACCTACCTGTTACTGTTTTGATTGATCCAGGTGCTTCCTTGAGTTACATTAGTCCTGGAATTGTGGAAAAATGTAGGATTAAACCTGAAAAATTTCAGCAGTCCTAGTTGGTACAGCTGGCCACTGGAACTAAAAGAAAAGTCACGCACAAGTTGCCCTAAACAGCAATGGAATTAGATGGGTTCTCAACAGAAGTAAATCTAAACATATTGCCATTAGGATCCTATGATCTTCTGATAGGGATGGATTGGCTGGAAAAGAAAAGAGCCTTAATGAACTGCTGGGATAAAACTTTGCAGCGTGTAGATGAGGAAGGTAAACCTTTTACACTAAAAGGGAAACCAAAACCCATTGTAGTCAGACAAATATCAGCATTGCAATTGAAAAAAATAGCTAGAAAAGGATACCAAGTCTATGCAGTGCATGTGGAAGAGATAGAACAGAAAACAGAGGAAGAGTTACTGGAGGCTATACCAGTCATCAGGGAGTTTAAAGAAGTCTTTCCCAAGGAAATCCCTCATCTTCCCCCTCAAAGAGAGATTGATTTTTCTATAGATCTGGTACCGGGAGCTACTCCTGTTTCCCGAGCTCCTTATAGGATGAGCCCTCCAGAACTGATGGAATTGAAGATGCAGCTGCAAGAACTATTAGATAAGGGTTACATCAGACCAAGTGTGTCTCCATGGGGAGCACCTGTGTTATTTGTTAAAAAGAAAGATGGAACCTTTAGAATGTGTATTGACTATCGGCAACTGAATAAGTTGACCATAAAGAATAGATATCCACTTCCTAGAATTGATGATCTGTTTGATCAAGTGCGAGATGCATCGGTTTTTTCCAAGATAGACTTAAGGACTGGTTATCACCAGCTCAGAATTAAAGAAGAAGACATTAGCAAAACAACATTTCGAACCAGGTATGGGCATTACGAATTCGTAGTCCTACCTTTCGGTTTGACAAATGCTCCTGCCACCTTTATGTGTTTGATGAACAGTGTGTTGAATAAGTATTTGGACAAATTTGTTCTTGTGTTCATAGATGATATCTTAGTCTACTCTAAAAATGAAGAAGAACATAAGGAACACCTGAGAATAGTATTACAAACCTTGAAAGAAAATCAGCTATATGCTAAATTCAGTAAATGTGAATTTTATAAAGATAAAATTCAATATTTGGGGCATATCATCTCTGAAAAAGGGTTGGCAGTTGACCCTGAAAAGATAAAAGCCATTAAAGAATGGCCAGTCCCCACTGATGTTACAACAGTAAGATCATTTATGGGAATTGCAGGTTATTATCGCAGATTTGTGGAGAGATTTTCTGCTATAGCAAATCCCATAACTTCATTACAGAGGAAGGGTGTTAAGTTTGTGTGGACTGAGAAAGGCCAAAACAGTTTCGAACAGTTGAAACAAAGACTTATTTCGGCACCTATATTGAAAATTGCTGACCCTGATAAGGAGTTTGTGGTGTGTACGGATGCGTGCAGAGAAGGGCTAGGAGGAGTCCTACTGCAAGAAAATTCAGTTATTGCCTATGAGTCTAGGAAATTAAAAACTCATGAACAGAATTATAGTGCATATGATTTGGAGTTTGCAGCAGTCATTCATGCTTTAAAAATGTGGAGGCACTATTTGCTGGGGAAGAAGTTCACATTGATGACTGATCATATCAGTCTCAAATATTTTTTCTCCCAAACTGATCTGAATGCAAGACAAGCCAGATGGCTGTCTTTCCTAAGTGAATTTGATATGGACATAAAGCATATCAAAGGGAAGGAGAATAAAGTTGCGGATGCTTTAAGTAGAAATGCTTGTCAACATTTAAACAGCATTGGGAGTAGTGCCCAGATAAAGATAGAAGAATTGGTGGAAGAAACAGCAAAACAAGATCCTGACTATGAAGCTCTCCTGAGGAAATTACAGAAAAGGGATAAAACAGATTACAAAAAAAGTCCACAAGGGCTGCTATATTACAAAGACAGGTTGTATATTCCAAATATAGAGTCATTGAAAAGAGAAATACTAGATGAATACCACAAACAGCCCTATGCAGGACATCCAGGGTACCAGAAGATGTTAACAGCCTTGAAAAAGAAGCTGTTTTGGCCAGGAATGAAGAGAGATGTGGCAGAATATCTGAGTAAATGTATGGAGTGTCAACTGGTCAAGGTTGAACATCAACACCCAGCAGGACTTTTAAATCCTCTGCCAATTGCAGAATGGAAATGGGATACAGTTTCCATGGATTTTATAACAGGACTACCCAAAACCAAATACCAACATGATTCAGTAATGGTAGTGGTAGACACTTTAACCAAAGTTGCCCACTTTATACCAGTCAAATCTACTTTCGGGACAGCTCAAGTGGCAAATGTTTTCCTGAAAGAGATAGTAAGGCTTCATGGAGTTCCCAAAGTGATTGTCTCAGACCGTGATGCTAAGTTTACAGCCGCATTTTGGAAAGGATTGTTTGCAGGAATGGGTACTAAGCTGAATTTTAGTACTGCCTATCACCCACAAACAGATGGGCAGACAGAAAGAACAAATCAAATCTTAGAAGACATGCTGCGTATGTATGTGATGGATAGACCATCAAAGTGGGAAGAGTATCTGCATCTAGCTGAGTTTGCTTACAATAATAGCTACCAATCCTCTATTAAGATGAGTCCCTTTGAGGCACTCTATGGGAGGAAGTGTCGTACTCCCTTGAGCTGGAGTCAACCAGAGGATAAACTGGTGTTGGGACCAGATGCACTACAAGAAATGGAAAGAATTGTCAAACAAATACAGAGAAATATCAGGACAGCACAAGACCGACAGAAGAGTTATGCTGATAAGAAAAGGGTGCACCGAGAATTCCAAGTGGGGGATCATGTGTATTTGCGCATCAAACCCAAAAAGATCACACTTTATGCAGGGAGTTGTGCAAAACTTGCACCTAGATATTGTGGGCCTTTTGAGGTGTTAGAAAGGGTGGGACCAGTGGCTTACAAGCTGGCCTTACCACCTCATGTTAGAGTGCATAATGTATTTCATGTTTCATTATTAAAAAGATATGTGCACGATGCTTCTCACATAGTTGATTGGAATGTTGTACAGGTGGAACCAGAAGGGGAGTTTCTGCCAGAACCGCTTCAAATATTGGAGCGGGAAGAAATTGAATTGAGAAACAGAACAGTGGTCAGAGTAAAGGTGCTGTGGAAGCACTTTACTGCTGAGGAAGCCACCTGGGAAAGGGAAGCTGAAATGATGGAGCAATATCCATTTTTGTTTAAATAAACTCTAGTAGCTGAATAAGCACACCGAGGACGGTGTTTATTTTCAGGGGGGGAATATGTAGCACCCCCAATTTGTGTGTTGAATTTTAAAAGTTAGACATTTGAATTTTAAATCCTAATGGGGTGGGACCCAAGGGATGACTATGGTGTGAATGTAATTGCATAGTTTATTTGAGGAAATAAATAAAATGATTGTGCATTTTGACCAAAAAGAGAATTGAGATCACTTGCCAAACTCCATGAGGATGGATAAGGCAACAAATCCCCAAAAATCTTTCAGAAAATCCTTGAAAGAAATTATTTAGATTTGAGGAGAATCTAAGTTACCCCAATGAAGAGGAGTAGTTGGGAAGAGGTGAGAAAAAGCTGGAAAAGCTGAGGAAAGCTTAAAGCAGCTTTAAAGGATCCCAAGATGGGAAGCCTAGGCTAAACAGGAAAGAAAGCATCCTGCTATTCTGGACGCAGAATTAGAAACATGCTTTGGGGAATTTTGAGCTTAAATAAGCTGCTCCTACACAGATCAGGGGTTGATCTGTTCTAGGAGGTGATCTCTGCTCGGGGGTGAGTCCTGGGAGAAAAAGAGGACTCTACGGTTGGGAGGTTGGTCATTGTTGCATATTGTGTGGTATGTTCTGAAACTAGTGTACTATGTCTGATTACAGTATGAATTGGCTACATATGGATTTTTTTTAATTGATGCAAAACAAGTGATACTACATTTAACAAAATCTATCATTAGGTATTCCCTTCCAGATTTGTTTAGTTGTAGATCAGAAATCTATGAAGCAGAAACAACAGAACCTCTAAACCCTATTGGTTTAAATCTGAAGTTTCATAACCCTCATAGACACTAAAATATTTATTGTTCCAGTAGCTACAAAAAAATGATATTTTATGCCCTTCTGAAATAGAACAAAAAAATGTCCATAGCATAAATGATGATGGTATGAAACATAACCAAACCCCTGATAACCAACTTCCTCCAAGCTCTGTAAATACTTCGATGTTCTAAGTCTCTCGCTAATATTTTATCATATCTTGTATTTCTTGAGAAGTAGTAGCGTTGCCAAGTTATTTGCAATACATTAAATCTTACCTAGGAAATCTCAGGAATTTATCTATATTATATATGAGAGCAAATTTAGAGAAATTTACATTTGAGGAAAATGGTTACATAACAAGCAAATCTAACTAACCACGAACTATACCATTCCAAAGTTCTATGGAATATGTCCTATGTTAAGTCGATTGTTTTACACCTTGCAATCTACATTAAAGTAAGAAGAATTTACGATTCTTTCAATAAAAGTGTATCCTAGTAAATCCTTTGTATATTGCACTTAATATTAACCATATAAAACTTCAGAAATTCCTATGTTATATGGCAAAACAAGAAAACCACAGATTCGGCATAAATGAGATCTTTCCCTAACAGGCATAGTTAGCCGAAGCATAAATTTACTATTCCATATCTTCATAGAAACTTTTTATGATGATTGCGTTATAATATCTTGAAGCCGCATTCGAGTAAGGGGTTTAGCTTTCGATTTAACCAAACTCATCAACATATCTATCGACATTAATTATTTTATATGCATTGGATAAAAGCGATTTTGTACACTAAAATTATACATACAAGTAAAATGACAACGAGGAACACACCGACTGAAATCATAAGTGATTCTCTAATTGAACTATCCAAAAGTACACCTGTAAGGGTAACTATACCATCCGGAATCAATTCAATTTAAACAGGTGAAATTTAATCATGCTTATTAAGACGTGACAGTATGGAGCCATATACCGGGAAGTATCTTGGCAAATACTTACGAAAAACGAGTGCCGCTGATTCGAGAAGGCGAAAAAAAAAGAAGGAACAAATATACGCTAAGCATAAACATGTAGGTTAGCCAGGTCGTAGCAAAAATTTCTACTGTGTGAATTGACAATAAAATAGGAGAACCCATAAACATGCACGGCGATTAGCTATGGTATAACCAAATTAAAATGATAAACAACCCGAAATACGCCTCTCTTATACGTAAACCAAAACTGTTATCCTAACTCTCAGCGGCCAGAAGCGATTCGTGATCCTGGAAATAGACTGCCCAACAGGGCAAAGAAATTTCCACAGGCTATGCCCTGACAACTCACGTCAGAATGGCAACAGCAGGACGAGAGTATGGACGACAATTTTAAGTTCTGAAAGTAACTCGCACCAGTGGGGTGTCGATAGCAGGAAATCGACTGAGGTCGATTACTCTGAACACGAGCAACCCTATATCAGAAAAAAAATTATATGTATATCTCATATCCAGCAAAGAATCCATGTAGGTTTAAAGGAATAAGGTAGGACGTCCGATATATTAGCACCGGCGCCCTAGCCTCGAATAAACCCTTGATAACGCGGAACCTCGATGAGTAGGAATTATCTCGCCCCAACTTTCTGAGTCTAACAGAGGGATGAAAATAGACTTTTAACCCTCTGCAGATGGGCGAATAGGAGCCATGATTTAATACAAACGATTTGGTGAAAGTAGCTTGCAGGGAGCATACAAACGCGACCAATAGCATAGAATATCCAAGCACGGCCGATAGATGCCGACTGGAACTCTATCTCGGACAATCTCCGGTGCTACAGTCTCTGTACACTATTCACTTCACATTCGACCTAGACAAAACAAGACCGATAATAAAACAGCCAGCGCCGTGAAGAGAGTGGGAAATGAGCATACAAGAAAACCCTAAACGATGGTTAAGCGCTGCAGCAAACCAAGTAGATGAGAAAATAAACACACCGTAGCCTGAGTACTGTATTTAGTCATCATCAACTGAGACGAAGAGATATGGAGTCCTGTACGGGGGATAGCGATATTTCCTTACCCCATCGACTGTCAGAGTGGATCCGAGGCGTTCCTGGGCCTGGAGCCGCTGGAAAGTTCGCTCCCATTCCATCGAGCAAGTCTGCAAGGACCATGAGAGACGTACTCTGTCTCGGACTAGAATTCTCGCACAATGCTTGGTGCAACACCTGTAAAACGAATCCGAATAGCTTGATCTGCATTAGCTACGCACAGAAACCGGGGTGTACCCGAAAAGATAAATTATATATCTACTGCATTTTGTTCCAGTGAACCCTCGACGCGTCGACAAGCATACTGCGACGAGCTAGACATAGGTAACCTAAGTTAAACCATTCCAGAGCTGATATCTGATACGACAGGAAAACCGGCGGGTTAGTCGCATTATAATAATCATATCGTCTAAACGTGCAACCGCGTCTCCAATTGCGTTAATACACTGAGCGATGTATTATCCGGTCAAAACTAATCTAGAATAATTACGGGTTAACCTGTGGCGAGAGTTCATGAATTCCTCAGCCCTGCAGTGCGAACAGCTTGTCGGCGCCGAATCAACATATACCTTTATACCAACGTGTATTAAAACTCTGCATTCAAACAAAGGTTAACAAAATCGTATATCGAACCCCCAAGCATAATCGAATGATGCGTAATTCAGTGCGCAAGTCAAATTAAACTGAACCCGGATTTGTAATGATAGGATATGGTACTCAAGCCGTGGTCCGATTGGTTAAAGAAGATCATAAGGGACCGCGTCCATACACTATGCAAATATTTAAAGGTTAAAACGCGATGAGTATCCCGAGGGGCACACACCTAGAGTTAGGTTAATACTACTTCCTCTAGCCATATATATAAACATACCGGTATGTTGATACTTATACACCGGTAGAAAGTTTAAGAGATAAATTAAGGTATGGAGAAAAGAAAAAAAAGTTAAGTTAGAATTGTAAAGGGTTATAACCTCACCTAAGCTAGGGAGACGTCATCCGAAGAATGAAAAGAAAACCATTTATTATCCCTTCTTATTATCAAAAGATATGTATATATATATTTAGATGTATATATATATAAGGTGCGCAAGATATATATATATAGAAGCTATGGATATATATGGATGCATGAGGAATGTAACTATGGTAGGAAATAAAATAAAAAAAACAAGAGTGTGAATTATCAGTATGATATATAGATATATAGAGGGATATATATATATAGATATATGTGTAAGGAATTTATACATTAACGCGGAGACATGCAAGCAGGATATGTAAAGTAAGTTAAAATAAGAGATCTATGTGGGGGTGACCTAATAATATTCCAGGATGGGAGGAACATATATACATATTGACAGATAGTTATATGTGTAGGGTTGTTTAAGGAGGTAATGGACGTAAAATTAATAGAGGATTTCCAATACTCTAACTGAGAAAGGTTAATGTGTATTAATATCTATATGTTATAGAAAAAAAAAAAAATTTCTCAAACTTTTGGCGTGACACAACCATGGTCATAGTTGGTCCAACGTCGCATTGTGAAAACAATTGTCTTAATGTTTAAATCAATTCCCTTGGGTTCACCAATTCCTTTGGTTTATAATATTAAACCCTTTGGTTTATTAGTTCTTTTGGTTTATAATATGAATAATCGATCAATGTCATCCATGATCAAATGTCACATTTTGACAAATATTGTCTCAATATGAAAATCACCCATGGCCAACCGTGGTCATAGTTGGTCCAACGTCGCATTGTGACAACAATTGTCTCAATGTTTAAATCAATTCCCTTGGGTTCACCAATTCCTTTGGTTTATAATATTAAACCCTTGGGTTTATTAGCTATTTTGGTTTAGAATATTATGAACCCTTGGGCTAATTATTAGTGTATATTAATTTCTTCAACTTGAGTATTTTTTTAATAATTTTATTGATCCTTCACCTTATTGGTCCCTTAGGTTATTAATATTTTTCCCTTGGGTTCACCAATTCCTTTGGTTTATAATATTAAACACTTGGGTTTATTAGTTCTTTTGGTTTATAATATGAATAATCGATCAATGTCATCCATGATCAAATGTCACATTCTGACAAATATTGTCTCAATATGAAAATCTCCCATGGCCAACCATGGTCATAGTTGGTCCAACGTCGCATTGTGACAAAAATTGTCTCGATGTTTAAATAAATTCCCATGGGTTCACCAATTCCTTTGGTTTATAATTTTCTGGGTAATGGTTTTCCCTTGGGTTCACCAATTCCTTTGGTTTATAATATTAAACCCTTGGGTTTATTAGTTCTTTTGGTTTATAATATGAATAATCGATCAACGTCATCCATGATCATATGTCACATTCTGACAAATATTGTCGCAATATGAAAATCACCCATGGCCAACGATGGTCATAGTTGGTCCAACGCCCCATTGTGACAAAAATTTTCTCAATGTTTAAATCAATTCCCCTGGGTTCACCAATTCCTTTGGTTTATAATACTAAACCCTTAGGTTTATTAGCTCTTTTGGTTTATAATATGAATAATCAATCAATGTCATCCATGATCAAATGTCACATTCTGACAAATATTGTCTCAATATGAAAATCACCCATGGCCAACCATGGTCATAGTTGGTCCAACGTTGCATTGTGACAAAAATTGTCTCCATGTTTAAATCAATTCCCTTGGGTTCACCAATTCCTTTGGTTTATAATTTGTTGGATAATGGTTTCCCTCGGGTTCACCAATTCCTTTGGTTTATAATATTAAACCTTTGGGTTTATTAGTTCTTTTGGTTTATAATATAAATAATCGGTCAATGTCATCTATGATCAAATGTCACATTCTGAAAAATATTGTCTTAATATGAAAATCACCCATGGCCAACCATGGTCATAGTTGGTCTAACGTCGCATTGTGACAACAATTGTCTCAATGTTTAAATCAATTCCCTTGGGTTCACCAATTCCTTTGGTTTATAATTTGTTCGGTAATGGTTTTCCCTTGGGTTCACCAATTCCTTTGGTTTACAATATTAAACCCTTAGGTTTATTAGTTCTTTTGGTTTATAATATGAATAATCGATCAATGTTATCCATGATCAAATGTCACATTCTGACAAATATTGTCTCAATGTGAAAATCACCCATGGCCAACCATGGTCATAGTTGGTCCAACGTCGCATTGTGACAACAATTGTCTCCATGTTTACATCAATTCCCTTGGGTTAACCAATTCCTTTGGTTTATAATTTTTTGGGTAATGGTTTTCCCTTGGGTTCACCAATTCCTTTTGTTTATAATATTAAACCATTATGTTTATTAGTTGTTTTGGTTTATACTATGAATTATTAATCAATGCCATCCATGACCAAATGTCACATTTTGACAAATATTGTCTCAATATGAAAATCATCCATGGCCAACCGTGGTCATAGTTGGTCCAACGTCGCATTGTGACAAAAATTGTCTCAATGTTTAAATCAATTCCCTTGGATTCACAAATTCCTTTGGTTTATAATATTAAACCCTTGGGATTATTAGTTCTTTTGGTTTATAATATTACGAACGCTTGGTTTAATTATTAGTGTTTATTAATTTCTTCAACTTGAGTATTTTTTAAATAATTTTATTGATCCTTCGCCTTATTGGTCACATAGGTTATTAATATTTTTCCCTTGAGTTCATCAATTCCTTTTGTTTATAATATTAAACCCTTGGGTTTATTAGTTCTTTCGGTTTATAATATGAACAATCCATCAATGTCATCCACAATCAAATGTCACATTTTGACAAATATTGTCTCAATATGAAAATCACCCATGGCCAACCATGGTCATAGTTGGTCCAACGTTGCATTGTGACAACAATTGTCTTAATGTTTAAATCAATTCCCTTGCGTTCACCAGTTCCTTTGGTTTATAATTTGTTGGGTAATGGTTTTCCCTTGGGTTCACCAATTCCTTTGGTTTATAATATTAAACCCTGGGGTTTATTAGTTATTTTGGTTTATAATATGAATATTTGATCAATGTCATCCATGATCAAATGTCACATTCTGACAAATATTGTCTCAATATGAAAATCACCCATGGCCAACCATGGTCATAGTTGGTCCAACGTCGCATTGTGACAACAATTTTCTCAATGTTTAAATCAATTCCCTTGGTTTCACCAATTTCTTTGGTTTATAATATTAAACCCTTGGGTTTTATTATTCTCTATTGTTTTTAATATTGCCCTTAGCCTAATTGATCCCTTAGGTTTTTAATATTTATCCCTTGTGTTCACCGATTCGTTTGGTTTATAATATTAGACCTTTGGGTTTATTAGTTATTTTGGTTTATAATGTTAATAACACATTGGGTTTATTAGTGTCTTGAGTTTAAAATATTAATTCTTAGGCTTTATTAATTTCTTAGATTTTTCGGTTTAAAATATTAATTCTTAGGGTTTATTAATCTCTATTGTTTTTAATATTCATCCGTTAGGTTTATAATATTTATCCCTTAGGTTCACTGATTCCTTTGGTTTTTAATATTAAACCCTTCGTTCTATTAGTTCTTTTGGTTTATAATGTTAATAATCCCATTGGTTTATTAATATCTTATGTTTAAAATACTGATTCTTATGGTTTATTAATTTATTAGGTTTTTAGATTAAAATATCAATTCTTAGGGTTTATTAATGTAACACCTCCAGTTTAAGGAATTTTTTTTTTTTTTTTTTCGAATACACTGGGGTTTCCCCTCTATTCACATAATTATTGAAATAATGATTTCAGAATTCTAACTTTACTTCCCTTTTGATATAATTTCCTCTAGCATTTCCATCTTCATAACATATTGAACACTCCACCTATATTCCTTTCAACCGTATATATATATATATATATATATATATATATATATATATATATATATCCCTTTATAATATTCAGAGATGTGGTTCTCCTTTTTTCTTTTCCATAATATAACCATATGCTATATGGATATACATACCTTTCAATAACCTCTCCTAACACTTTATACATTCAACTCATATATTTTTGAATTCCGTATATACTACACACATATATCTATGTATCCACATATATATGGAGCTAATATCCTTAATACACATATATATGTATGTGTAGAGGTCATTATATATATATATATATATATATATATATATATCTATGACATATACTACTTGCATAGATAGCCTTTGGCACTATTACTTTAAGGAGCATATGTATAGCACTTATAGTTATATATAACATATATGGGTCCAAAACCTTCTGTATAACAAATCTTGCATATATATTCTTTGGCAATATTAACTCAAGGAGCATATATATATATATCGCATCTATATTTATATATATATCATATGTATGTCCAAACCCTTTTATATAATTTATTGGAAGCGCCCCATATATTGCATATAATTCAAATAACCCCCTTAATATTTGTATTGGGATCTTACGCCTATATATAACCTATTTTTATATATATATATATTTATACCTACTTTGGAGAAACCCTTTTGGCGGCCGTATGTAATACTCGTTACCTATATCTTTATATTTCATACAGCACGATTTCCTCCTACCAAACTTTCACCATAGGGTAAATCAAGTGGAACTATATTAATTCATCGCGGGAGCATGCAATACATACCATATAGTCAATTGACGATAACCCATAATACAGACCCATGTGGATTGACCGCCATAGGGTTCCGTTGTTTGCATTATTGAATTTTTTTTTTTGTTAATACGTGACTAACCCTAATCGAATTTTTATTATTATTATTATTCACTCTTCATTATTCAGCAGACTTGGCACTGTTTGGCGCATATCACACAGATATGAATTGCAACAGACTGCTCGTCGGCGTATCACCTCCGAGCCATGCTACCGGACAATGGAATAATACTATTCTTTCGTCTTTGAACCCAGCACAAACGCGTCGTGTTTTCATACGTGAGTACACAATATTCGTACTGGTTATGTTTCATATAAGCTGCCTAGCACCAGGCTCTGTTCGATGGGGTTGGCGTGTAACGTCTGGTGGTAATATTTCCTTGTTCTTGGTTGCAGGAATAGCATTTCTCCTGTGAGAGAGAATAGCCAGCGGTGGCGTACGTTGTCCCATGTCCCTCAAAAACTCGACATGTGGATTTTGAATAGACAGTTCTGACGGTTCCAGGTCCTGAGAGCGCTGAGCTCCAGTTCTGGCAGTAGTTAGCTCTAGGGTTAACTCAATACCTCCGTGCCTATGACTCCATACCTCCCCAGCGCCGATTGATATCACCTTGTACCCTTCTATTAACGTGCTGCGTCTGCTCAATCGCCCTCGGGATTTTCTGAGGTTATTGGGTAGAGGAATTAGGGTTTCGAGTGCGCATTAAAGTGGAGGCTCTGTTATCAATCGATTTACCAGATCCTTCCTATCTCGCTTGATTTTCCTATTACGGCTTTTCCCCGTTCTGCTATCCTTCAATTTCCTCAGATATATGTCAAACTCATTCTAGGGTTAAGACTGTATATTTAGGTTGAACTGCTTCGGTCGGCGAGAACCAAAGGCGTTCTGACTCATCGGTTTCTAATTACATCAATAGTTTCCATCTCTAGTTACTGGCGGGATTATTTATGTTTCATACGAGGAAAGGGTACCGATGGTGTTATATCGGTCGTCCACCTCTCTGAACGACATCTCAACGCCTTTCTTTCTATTGTTTTACTGAGAATGGCATACCTTCCGCGCGTGGATCACGACACGCTGGCTTTGGGAGGTTTAACACCATACATCAGACGTAGAAAAATCGGTTAAATAAGTTGCATGCAGTTCGAACACAGCGAGAAATCCTATGGTCGACGAGTACTTTGGATGTGTTATCCTATAGTTTGTCTTCTGTATAACATAACTCAGAGATGCCGCGGCATTATTTTTGTTTGCTTGACGGAGGAGTTTTTATTTGCTCTACTCTATGCGATTCCACAATAACTAGAAATCGACCATAACACAATAGAACTCTATACGATTTGTATAGAAAGCTTTTCGGCTAACATTTTCTCTGAAACAGATATTAACTTTGACTATTATTTTCATATGTTATTTTATATATATATATATATGTTTTGCAAGCCAGATTAATACGAGCTAGGGCTTAGCTCTCATCATTTACGTTGCACTGTATAAGTCTACACGCACTACCGTAGGTTTGACTATACGTTTGTTTCAATGGCAGGAGGGATCATGTATATACCTCCTTTCTTGCATAATTGATTTGAGCCGACATCTCCTTTTTTCATATGTGGTTCATATATAAAATTCTCATTTATAACTCTTTGTGATATTTATTTTACTTCTATATACATGTATTGGAAACTAAGGTCGAACGAGCTATTGATTAGCTCTCGGCGCTTTCATTATTATTTATTGTTATTTTATTTTTAGGCCAATACATGTATCATGTCCCTAAGTTGGGATTGTGCCTTTACTTTATTTTAATTATCTTGCTTCGATCTTTATTTCAGAGGTTAAAGTAGAGGTAGGGATAAGATGTGCATTCAAGATGTTTTAAGAACTATTACGCTCTTATATTCTGTTTTGTTATACCTATATAGATATTAGATAGTGCTTGAATAGAGGTCCTTAACTATAAATGAAATCTTTGGGTATGGTAACTGATTCAAGGACTAAAGGTAGACTTAGAAGTGAAATCTACACACTTATGAACATTATAAAAATTCTATGGAGTAAATTTACTCATTCTCTAGCATAAGTTCGAATGTCATAATTCATTGTATTTACTTTCAGCTGTTTGTATTTATACCATGTAACTTTAGTACTGCTATAATGTTTCTCTAGCATACACATAAGCATATAATATCACATTTGTGTCTACAGGGAGCAAAACAATAATTAATTATCTGTAGAGGCTAAGTAACTTCAGATTTAAACCGACCTTGGTTTAGAGATTCTGGAGTTTCTACTCTATGGATTTTCTGGTCTACAACTAAACAGAATCTGGAAGGTGATTACCTTAGGATGGACTCTGTTAAATGTAGTACTAACATCAATCACACCATTTAATTAATTTTTCTATATGTAGCCAATTCATACCATCATAAAATAGAATAGCAAGAATTTCAGAACATACCACAATCTGCAAATGACCAACCTCCCAACCTTAGAGTCCTCTTTGTCTCCCAGGACTCACCCCCGAGCTGAGATCACCTCCTAGAACAGATCAACCTCTGATCTGCCTAGGAGCAGCTTATTTAAGCTCATATTTCCCCAAAGCATGTTTCTAATTCTGCGTCCAGAATAGCAGGATGCTTTGTTTCCTGTTTAGCCTAGGCTTCCCATTTTGGGATTCTTTAAAGCTGCTTTAAGCTTTTCCTCAGCTTTTCCAGCTTTTCTTTACCTCTTCCCAACTACTCCTCTTCATTGGGGAAATTTAGATTCCTCCTCAAATCTAATTTAATTTCTTTCAAGGATTTTTGAAAATTTTTGGGGATTTGTTGCCTTATCCATCCTCATGGATTTGGCAAGTGATCTCTAATTCTCATCTTGGTCAAAATGCACAATCATTTTATTTATTTCCTCAAATAAAATATGCCAATACATTCACACCATACTTATCCCTTGGGGTCCATCCCCTTTAGGATTAAAGTTCAATGTCTAACTTTAAAAATTCAACACACAAATTGGGGGTGTTACATATTCCCCCTCTGAAAATAAACACCGTCCTCAGTGTTATTACTTAACTACTAGAGTTCACTTAAACAAAAATGGATATTTCTCCATCATTTCAGCTTCCCTTTCCCAGGTAGCTTCTTCAGCAGTAAAGTGCTTCCACTGCACTTTTACTCTGGCCACTGTTCTGTTTCTTAATTCAATTTCTTCCCGCTCCAATATTTCAAGCGGTTCTGGCAGAAACTCCCCTTCTGGTTCCACCTGTAAAACATTCCAATCAACTATGTGAGAAGCATCATGCACATATCTTTTAATAATGAAACATGAAACACATTATGCACTCTAACATGGGGTGGTAAGGCCAGCTTGTAAGCCACTAGTCCCACCCTTTCTAAAATTTCAAACGGCCCACAGTATCTAGGTGCAAGTTTTGCACAACTTCCAGCATAAAGTGTGCTCTTTTTGGGTTTAATGCGTAAATACACATGATACCCCACTTTGAATTCTCGGTGCACTCTTTTCTTATCAGCATAGCTTTTCTGGCGATCTTGTGCTGTCTTAATATTTCTTTGTATCTGTTTGACAATTCTTTCCATCTCTTGTAGTGCATCTGGTCCCAACACCAATTTATCCTCTGGTTGACTCCAGCTCAAGGGAGTCCGGCACTTCCTCCCATAGAGTGCCTCAAACAGACTCATCTTAATAGAGGATTGGTAACTATTATTATAGGCAAACTCAGCTAAATGCAGATACTCTTCCCATTTCGATGGCCTATCCATCACATACATTCTCAACATATCTTCTAAAATTTGATTTGTCCTTTCTGTTTGCCCATCAGTTTGAGGGTGATAGGCAGTACTAAAATTCAGTTTAGTGCCCATTCCTGCAAACAATCCCTTCCAAAATGCTGTTGTAAACTTAGCATCTCGATCTGAGACAATCACTTTGGGAACTCCATGAAGCCTTACTATCTCCTTCAAGAAAACATGTGCTACTTGAGCTGTTCCGAAAGTAGATTTCACTGGTATAAAGTGAGAAGCTTTTGTGAGAGTGTCTACTACTACCATTACAGAATCATGTTGATATTTAGTCTTGGGTAACCCTGTTATAAAATCCATGGAAACTGTGTCCCATTTCCATTCTGCAATTGGCAGGGGATTTAAAAGCCCTGCTGGGTGTTGATGCTCAACTTTGACTAGCTGACACTCCATACATCTACTTAAATACTCTGCCACATCTCTTTTCATTCCTGGCCAGAACAACTTCTTCTTCAAGGTTGTTAACATCTTTTGATATCCTGGATGTTCTGCATAGGGCTGTTTGTGATATTCATCTAGAATTTCTCTTTTCACTGACTCTATATTTGGAATATACAACCTGTTTTTGTAATAGAGCAGCCCTTGTTGGTTTTTAGTGAAATCAGTTTTATCCCTTGTCTGTAGTTTCACCAAGAGTGCTTCATAGTTGGGATCTTGAGTTGCTTCTTTTCCCACCAATTCCTCTACCTGCATATGGGCACTACTCCCCATGTTGTTTATATTTTGACAAGCGTTTCTACTTAATGCATCAACAACTTTATTCTCCTTCCCCTTGATATGCTTTATGTCCATATCAAATTCACTTAGAAAGGACAACCATCTGGCTTGTCTTGCATTCAGGTCAGTTTGGGAGAAAAATATTTGAGGCTAATATGATCAGTCATCAATGTGAACTTCTTCCCCAGTAGATAGTGCCTCCACATTTTTAAAGCATGGATAACAGCTGCAAATTCTAAATCATATGCACTGTAGTTCTGTTCATGAGTTTTCAGTTTTCTAGATTCATAGGCAATAACTGAATTTTCCTGCAATAGGACTCCTCCTAGCCCTTCTCTGCAAGCATCTGTACATACAACAAAATCTTTATCAGGATCAGCGATTTTTAATATAGGGGCTGAAATAAGTTTTTGTTTCAATTGTTCGAAACTGTTTTGACATTTCTCTATCCACACGAACTTAACACCCTTCCATTGTAATGAGGTTATGGGATTTGCTATAGCAGAAAATCTCTCCACAAATCTGCGATAATAGCTTGCAATTCCCATAAATGATCTTACTGCTGAGACATCAGTGGGGACTGGCCATTCTTTAATGGCTTTTATCTTTTCAGGGTCAACTGCCAACCCTTTTTCAGATGTTCTGCAACAGGATTCTCAGATGTTCCTTATGTTCATCTTCATTTTTAGAATAGACTAAGATATCATCTATGAACACAAGAACAAATTTGTCCAAAAACTTGTTTAACACACTGTTCATCAAGCACATAAATGTGGCAGGGGCATTTTTCAGACCAAAAGGTAGGACTACAAATTCGTAGTGTCCATACCGAGTTCGGAAAGCTGTTTTGCTAATGTCTTCTTCTTTGATTCTGAGCTGGTGATACCCAGTCCTTAAGTCAATCTTTGAAAAGACTGAGGCCCCTCTCACTTGATCAAAAAGGTCATCAATTCTAGGAAGTGGATATCTATTCTTAATGGTCAACTTGTTCAGTTGCCGATAATCAATGCACATCCTAAAAGTTCCATCCTTCTTTTTAACAAATAAAACAGGTGCTCCCCATGGAGACACACTTGGTCTGATGTAACCTTTATCCAATAATTCTTGCAGCTGCATCTTCAGCTCCATCAGTTCTGGTGGACTCATCTGATAGGGGGCTCGGGAAACAGGTGTGGCTCCCGGTACCAGATCGATTGAAAAATAAATCTCTCTTTTGGGGGGAAGATGAGGGATTTCCTTGGGAAAGACTTCCTTAAATTCTCTGATGACTGGTATAGCATCCAATAACTCTTCTTCAGTTTTCTGTTCTATTTCTTCTACATGCATTGCATAGACTTGGTATCCTTTTCTAGCTATTCTTTTCAATTGTAAGGCTGATATTTGTCTTACTGAAATGGATTTTGGTTTCCCTTTTAGTGTAAAAGGTTTCCCTTCTTCATCTACACCATGCAGGGTTTTATCCCAGCAGTTCATCAGAGCTTTCTTCTTTTCCAGCCAATCCATTCCTATTATAAAATCATAGGATCCTAACGGTAATATGTTCAAATTTACTTCTGTTGGAAAGCCATTTAATTGTATTGCTGTTTTGGGCAACTTATGTGTGACTTTTCTCTTAGTTCCAGTAGCTAGCTGTACCAACCATGACTGCTGAAATTTTTCAGGTTTAATTTTACATTTTTCTACAATTCCAGGACTAATGTAACTCAAAGAAGCACCTGGATCAATCAAAACAATAATAGGTAGGTCAGAAATCTTACCCTCCATTTCCACCATGGTTGCTTGATATTCTGCTTGCCGATTTTCCAATGCTGCACTGATAGTTGGTATATTTCTGGCTATGTCATTTACTGTTGTTGCCTCTCGCTCTCTGTTGATCATGTGTATATTTCGATGGGGGCAGTCCCTCATCATATGGGGTTCTCCACAGCCCCAACATTTCAAAGGTTCCTTCATTCTGACTGTCCCTTCCTTTTTATTGTTCCCTTCTACTAGTTTTGAAGCCACTTGGGACTGAGCAGTTTGGCTTTCTTTTGGTTTATTGAATTTTTTTCCGCTGATGATCTCTACCAAAATTTCTTAGATATGCTGGTTTTGGTCTTTTACCTTTGAACTCACCCTTGTTCAGCCAACTCTTCACTTATTCAGTTTTACCTTTAAACTACTGATAGCATAATCTTTCTTTTCTAACAGCCTCATCCATTGTTTTTGGGTTGTCAAACTCAATTTTCTCCTTGTACACAGTAGGCAAACAATTCAAAAACCTTTGCACTTTTGCCTTTTCTTCCCTAATGTAAGGGACATACCTCAGTAAATTAGTAAACTTAGCGACAAACTCATCAATAGTCAGCTGTCCTAGTCTAAGTTCATGGAATTCTTTTGCTTTATCATCATAATAACGTTCATTCAAATAACGACTTTTGAACTTAGTCTGAAAATCTTCCCAAGTAACTATCTTTTCATCAATGGCATGCACCATTTTTGTCTCTTCCCACCACAGTGTAGCTTTTCCTTGTAGCTGGTACACAGCTAATCTAGCCTTCATATTGCTCTCATATTCATAAACTTGAAAATACTTGATCATGTTCAGCAACCAAGCTTCAGCATCCTCCTCCTTCTCCCCATCATAGGAGGGAGGTTTGATTTTTCTAAATTCTCCCTGCAATTCTCTTTTCTGTTTATGTTGCTATCTAGCAGCATCATCATCATCAGACTCATCCATATTTCTCTTTCTAGAACCTTCGCCTTCCTGGCTGTTCCGGGAAGTTAGTTCTCTGATGAGCTTTTCCTGCTCCTTACTGGCTGATGACAACATGTCATTCTGGCTTCTCAGTTCAACCAATTCTCGTTGCAGCCTGTGCAACATAGCCATTACCGGGGCATTGGGATCTGGAGTAGCAAACTCATCATGCAGATCCACATAAATTCCTTCACCTTCAGCCATTTCAACTGTACACACTCACAACACAGATTAGCAAAATTTTATAAAAATTTCAGAAACACAAAAAATGTAATAATCAGTGAGCACAAAATTGACAGCCCAAATTGTTGTAACTGGTGCTCCGATACCATTTGTAACACCTCCAGTTTAAGGAATTTTTTTTATTTTTTTTTTCAAATACACTGGGGTTTCCCCTCTATTCACATAATTATTGAAATAATGATTTCAGAATTCTAACTTTACTTCCCTTTTGATATAATTTCCTCTAGCATTTCCATCTTCATAACATATTGAAAACTCCACCTATATTCCTTTCAACTGTATATATATATATATATATATATATATATATATATATATATATATCCCTTTATATATATATATATATATATATATATCCGTTTATAATATTCAGAGATGTGGTTCTCCTTTTTTCTTTTCCATAATATAACCATATGCTATATGGATATACATACCTTTCAATAACCTCTCCTAATACTTTATACATTCAACTCATATATTTTTGAATTCCCTATATACTGCACACATATATCTATGTATCCACATATATATGGAGCTAATATCCTTAATACACATATATATGTAACATACCCCGATAACCTCGCAGGAAAAATGCATGGAGTTAGGACTTTTTTTCAACATTTACGAATGTGTAACCTTATAAATTTCTTTATATATTTCTACATTAACCATTTAAATACCCATTATCATCACTTAGAGAAATATTTAATCATAGTGAGTTACACAACCATTAATTGTTCTTGTTGTAGCATATTAACTTAAATTTCCTGCTATAACTATGCATCGATCCCATGATAATTTTAATTCAATTAGTAGATCACCTAATTGATAATATCAACGTCATATCATGAAAGAAATTAACATCATTGTCTAGCAGCATCATCATCATCGTACCCATCGTACCATCCATATTTCTCTTCCTAACCTCGCTTTCCTGGTCGTTCCGGAAGTTAGTTCTGATGAGCTTTTCCTGCCTACCGGCCGATGACAACATGTCATTCCTCGCTTATCGTTTCAGCCAACTCTCGTTGCATCCGGTGCAACATAGCCAGTACCGGGGCATTGGGATCTGGAGTAGCAAACTCATCACGCAGATCCACATAAATCCCTCCCTCTTCAGCCATTTCAACTGTACACACTCACAACACAAATTAGCAAAATTTTACAATAAAATTTTCAACAAACAACCACATATATTATAACAGTGAGCACCAAATGACAGCCCAATTTGTTGTAACTAGTGCTCTCATACCATTTGTCACACCTCTACTTCAAGCAATTTTTTTTTTGTACTGAACATGATTCAACATTCCTCTCTTTTGATAGTAGTATACAAGCCTTACTTATAAGATGCATATTCCACTTACCTCTATATGTAACCCACATACTACTTGCATATAGAGCTTTTGGCAATATACATTTAACGGGCATATATATATATATATATATATATATCTAGCTCCTATATGTATATATATTATATATATTTCCAAAACCTTTTGTATAAATAAATCTGGCATATATAGCCTTGGACAATATTAATTCAATGAGCAGATGAATATATATATATATAGCACCTATGTGTATATATATAACATATATAAGTCCAAAACCTTTGGTAAAATTAATTGGAAGTGCCACCTTATATATATTTTACATATAATTTAAAATAACCCCATGAATTATTTCCATTGGGTCCTCACACATATCTCGGTCACGTGTAGTATCCTTTATATTGGAGCGGATACATCATATACCAGTTATATGTGTTAAAACCTACCTGCTCGTTCACCATTGCGCGTTTTATGGTTTTTGAAACTATTTCTAAATCTGGTATGGTGGCCATGTGTCCGTGTGAGTACGCCGATTTTACCACTTCCACCTGACCATGTTTCGGTCAAACCACTAGACTGCGCCCTACTCATACTACTCCACTTATCCTCGCACGTATTAACGACCTCGGTTCCCGATTTTTGTTTTCAAGTGACGGTTCATTGGCGCTAACACGTTGCGTTCCTACCTAAAAGAGCTGGTACACACCGCGATCGCTACAAGCTTCCGGTTGCGTATTTCGGTTTCAGTACTGTGACAACTCATTTCACCATCTTTACAACCCGCTCCTGTACTGAGAACGTGGTTCATCAACAGCTGGAGGAGGGAAAGGGTGAAGGTCTTTTCGATGAGTAACTTCTCATGCATTTGCCGGCAGCCCGCTTCCTAGGTACTCTGAACAGACTTAAAATATTATTAAACTGACAGAAGGGTACCCAGGGTTGCGGCTCAGCGTTGATCTTTGAGATCCTCTTCGAGATTTCGTAACTATTCGAGTTCGCCGGAGGGTACCTAATTACATCCGTAAGCAGGATTCTAGGGTTTGGTGTTCGTTATTAACCATCCCGGGCCCCCGAACCTCATTACTCTTCTTCTCCGCCATTTCTCTGATTCAGGGTTTTTTTTTTTTTTTTCTAAGTTAAGGTTTTCTGAAGTGGCATCGCCGTCTCGCCCTATACAGCCACTCACTTTACCTGGTTGTTCGCATTCTACATTTAACTGTTTATGATTTCCTTCAACGTGAAATGTGTTTTTCATTTTAAATTTCCTGTTGTTGTTCTATACCAGCTATACTTAGACGCTCCTTACTGTTGGTGTCATGGCAGTGTTGCAGGTCTCGAGTCTTTAATGAACGTGTTCAGGGTTCATTCTGAGGATGGGTGACGAATGTCGATTCTCTAGCCGCAAGAGAGTGGTTGTATCACCAGGTTTCATTCCATGGCGAGTGCTCTATCTTCGGGACTCTCTCACCCTCGCACAAATCTGTAAATCCTCTTAACTTGGCATTTCCTTTATCTGTTCAGGATGCGGCTGCGTTTAGTTTCTTGTCCTGTTTCTATATACTTACCTTAGATAATTATCCCTATGATCTGCTAACCAGTGTTTCAGGCGGTCAAGTATGTAGACGCTGGGCTTTGGCCTTTAGGGTTAGCAAGAAAGATTCGGAGATTTCTATTCCTGTTCAACTGTGCCTCGTCATACCGTTACTTTGGCTCTCTATTATTTCTCAATCTTTATTTTTTGAGCGACTGAAGAAGCTCGGTTTTAATAAAGGGTCCACTGTCAGGTGTTTTGTTAACCTGTCTCCCTCGCGCCTGTGGTCAAGGGGGGGTCACTAACCAGTTCCACTCCCTATATTTCGATTTGCTTCGTTTCATTATACGGACAGGCTGACAAATAAATGAACCCTTCCATCGCAATTGTCTGTACGCTAATAAGATTTGACTCTGGGATCCAATAGGTGTAAGAATGACAGCGTGCTCAACGAACGGGGTAAGGTTGCTCCTCGGCATTTTTTTCGTATTGTATCCTACTATATATCAAAAATTCCAATATTTTGCCTGACAACTACTATACTACGCTGAAATCATATATACGGCCCCTTATACTACACGTTTTTTTCGTAATCATTCTTGTTAAAATAATGAAACTCTCCACGCTGTTGCGCAATAGCTATGGTTAACACAGTTGTTTACGCAGTGTATTATCGTGTTACTATTCACGTCTGGTCGTTTTTTTTTTGTTTTGAAATTAACGTGGAAAAATCCACACCGTGCCGTGCGGTATAATTTTCACTACAGTCCGCTTGATTCATTTAATATAGGGTAAGGACATAGTGTTTCAATTATTCACCATGCATTATTATAAATTGACTATACTTTCGTTCCATTAGCAATAATGATCATGTATCTATCATTTATTCGTTTTTATATTCTCTTTTGGATGTATAGGTTCATATATATCTAGTTCATATGTATGTTCCCTTTTTACATATATCGTTTAAGTATAAGATTTTGATTTCTATCGTTCTTGGGTCATATAAACTTTATGTATGTATATATATAGGGCCTTTGTCGTCGAGACTAATAAGAACCTAATCGTGAGGTGCTCGACACTTGCTAACATATATATACTTTGGTTGTTTTTGCCTATATATATAGGTATTCGATAGTAAATTGATGGCATACATTAAACATAGATTACCTCCATTGCCTAATGTTTGTTTTAAGGGTTAGAGATAAAGTTAAAATACTCTATAAATGTCATGAGTACTATCACTCTTCTATAGGGTAGATTTACTTGGTGGTTTAATAAGAATTCAAAATACCTGTTCTAGAATACTTTCTCTTAAATTCTATTTTTCTTTTGAGGTGTACCTATATGCGTTTTATAGTACTTGCCTAAAGGACCTTAACTATAAGTCAAGTATTTTTCTATGATACTGGTTTACAAGGAGTAATAATAGATTTAGAGAGGCACTCTATACACTTATTAATGTTAAAATGCTCATACAGGATAGAATTTCTCATTTTCTAGCATAAGTTCGAATGTCATAATTCATTGTATTTACATTCAGTTGTTTGTATTTATACCATGTAACTTTAGTACTGCTATAATGTTTCTCTAGCATACACATAAGCATACAACATCACATTTGTGCCGACAGGGAACAAAACAATAATCAATCCTCTGTAGGGTTTAAGTAACTTCAGATTTGAACCGACCTTGGTTTAGAGATTCTGGAGTTTCTACTCTATGGATTTTCTGGTCTACAACTAAACAGAGTCTGGAAGGTGATTACCTTAAGAGGGACTCTGTTAAATGTAGTACTAACATCAATCACACCATTTAATTAATTTTTTTCTATATGTAGCCAATTCATACCATCAGAAAATAGAATAACAAAATTTTAGAATAGACCACAATTTGCAAATGACCAACCTCCCAACCTTAGAGTCCTCTTTGTCTCCCAGGACTCACCCCCGAGCTGAGATCACCTCCTAGAATAGATCCAGCTCTGATCTGCCTAGGAGCAGCTTATTTAAGCTCATATTTCCCCAAAGCATGTTTCTAATTCTGCGTCCAGAATAGCAGGATGCTTTCTTTCCTGTTTAGCCTAGGCTTCCCATTTTGGGATTCTTTAAAGCTGCTTTAAGCTTTTCCTCAGCTTTTCCAGCTTTTCTTTACCTCTTCCCAACTACTCCTCTTCATTGGGGAAATTTATATTCCTCCTCAAATCTAAATTAATTTCTTTCAAGGATTTTTGAAAGATTTTGGGGATTTGTTGCCTTCTCCATCCTCATGGATTTGGCAAGTGATCTCTAATTCTCGTCTTGGTCAAAATGCACAATGATTTTATTTATTTCCTCAAATAAAATATGCCATGCATTCACACCATACTTATCCTTGGGGTCCACCCCCTTAGGATTAAAGTTCAAATGTCTAACTTTAAAAATTCAACACACAAATTGGGGGTGTTACAGGGTGACTAACACAGCCCCTGATCAGAGAGTTGGGCCTGCTCTTTTGATCAAGTGTTGTGTGTGTGTGTGTGTGAGTATTTCTTTGTTATGATTACTATTGTTATTTGTTACTATTCAGATTTCTTTTAGTTCAGCAATTGATTTTATAATACAGCAATGTTTTGAATCTTAATTATAAAACCCTTGGTTGAATGGGTTGTGTGTTTTTTCTTGCATATACCTTGCGCGTTGCCTTGAAAGGATACCCTCCCAAATTGATAAAATTAATGTCGAATTAGGGTGGATAAATCATCCTCACATGGACACCAACATTTTGGCGCCATTGGTGGGGAAGCGCCACTAAGGTAACTCGTGTTCTAGTAGTCAGGAGTCCCCGACCATCCTCCACAGAGCCTGTTCAAATCCCCAGTGATTATTGGAAGATATTTATGGCTCCCACAACCTCCACTACTAAATTTCCCATTGGGAATTTGGGAGCTAGCACACCTACAAATCCTATCCCATTAGCAGCATTACCGAACTTTCATGGGCTTGTTTCAGAGGATCCCGACACGTTTCTATTTGAGTTCAACATAGTATGTCGGGGCTATGATTACATGACAGATGCCCATAAGTTAAATATTATCCCTTCTACACTAAAATGGATGGCTCTGCGATGGTTTATGGGCCTTGGGGGAAAATCCATTTCCACATGGGATGATATGCAAACAACTTTTCTAGAAAAATATTAGGATTATTGGAAATCTCAGAATGTCAAGGAGGAGCTTTTCAAGTTCACATAGAAAGAAGATGAAAGTTTGGAAGATTGTGTGGAGAGGTTTAAATACCTCTTGTACAGGTCAGGTCATTCTTATTTGGATAAGGAAATCTTGAAGGTTATTGTCCTTCAATCCTTTTGAGATGACTCAATGGAACTATTGAATATTGTGGGAAAGGGAGACATTTCTAAGGAAACCTTGGAAGGTATTTGTGACTTTTGTATTTATTTCTTGAGGGGGCTTGTAGGAAATAGATCGAGGATTCCTTCAGAAAAAGGATCTAGCGGGGGTGTTACAAAAGCCGAAATTGGGAACCTGCTAGACAATTTAAGGATGGATATTCTTAGTACCCTGTCAACACAAATGTATAATTTGCAAGTAAAACAGAAGCAGCTAGAATTGGATAGGACCATGGCAATATTTTTCCTGAAGTTCCAAAAGAATCTCTTGGAAAGGGAATGCCCATTAAATTCCATAGAATCTATGAGCTAAATCATGTAACGAGTTGATGCCCTTCCTTGTCGGGCCTAAAAGCAGTCTTTCAAGGAGCAGGGGAGGACACGAAGAAATTGTACCTTATGGGTGCCAGGAAGCCATGGAAAGTTCAGCCACTGATGGGGAATCAAGTTATGTACCCAGATCCATCTTAGTATTTCAATAGTTATAACATGAACCCTCAAGATATGCCTTGTCCTCGTATTTGGACGCAATACCAATACCCACTATGGCATCAATGCAACCCTCAAGAAAATATGAGCTCACCATGGGCTCCAACTTGGGGAGGAACATCTTTAGGGAAGTTTTCTCAATAGATGTCATAGTAGCAACTCTAATTACCCTCCAATGTGCCTCCTAGTAATCAACTTGTTCATCCTCAGCTTTTGATGTAGCCTAATCCTAATCCCAATAATAAAGGATCCCATCAAGCTGATGTTATCAACATGCCTTCGTATAGTACCTCTACTGCAGAACTGTATGAAATGAGTTTGCAATCAGGTCAAATAGTTGATACCAAACCCCATCTAGTTATCATTGAACAACTTTATAATGAAGAAAGAGAGGCACAACCGACTAGTAGAGAGCCAAAACAAACCATTAAAAACCAAATGCTTCCTGCGAAACAACATCAACCTGAACCACCATATCCAGAAAGGTTGATTATGAGTAAACCAAGCCCACAAGTTGAAACTAATTTATTAGGAGAATTTCAGAATTTATTTGTTAAAATTCCCTTGCTACAAGCCATGAATGATGTGCCAATTTATGCAAAAACTCTTAGGTAATATTTCTTAAAGAAACCTCCGAAGAAAACTAAAAACCCCCTCACTATACATTTCATGGGAAAATTATCGGATTTCATGATGGGAAAATCAATAACAGTGAAATATGGTGATCCTGGGAGGTCAGTTTTGACAGTACGAATTAACATGGTAGAAATTCCAAATGTGTTGGTAGACCTGGGCACTGCCATCAATGTCATCACTACTGAAACCATGCGTACATTAGGCCTACAAAACTTGAAGCATACACCTATAGTGTTGGAATTGGCAGATCGATCTATAGTTGAACTCGTAGGGAAATTGGAGGACGTGACAATTTTAGTAGATGCATGGCCTTACCCCACAGATTTCCTTTTATTGCATACACAGTCTTCAGTGGGTGGTCATCCCTTAATTTTTGGTAGGCCATGGTTGGCTACTGCAGATGCTTATATAGGGTATTGTTCGAGAAATATGGTTATCTCTAACGGGCATAACACAAAGAATTTGGTACTATACCCACTTGCAGAACTAGATGAACCTAAAAAGTTAGCAAACAATAGGAAGGCTATATCCATGATCGAAGTCGAAGATGAAGAAGTGAGACTAGTCCTTACTATCGGGCAGGCCGTTCAGTTGAAGATGGAATCAGAAGATGATGGGATTACTTCCTTCATGAATGATCCTTGTTCCATTTCAGAGTCAAATCAACAGGTCCTAGAATTTGTCTTAAGTTGTGAAACTCGGGAATTTATTGAAACAATAGAAGAATTTGGAGAATATGTTGATGCACCTCATGAAAGTGTTTAGGTGGAGATATAACCGAGGAAAACTTTGAATATTAATCCAAGTTTTTGAGAATCCCAGAAGGAGCAGCTGGTAGATGTTCTTCAAAATCATAAGGAAGCTTTTGTCATGGATTATTTAGACATGAAAGGAATCCCTGCTAACTTATGCACCCATCACATATATATCACAGAAGATTGTAGTCCTATAAGACAACCTCAGAGAAGGATGAATCCTGTACTGAAAATCATTGTGAAAGAAGAGCTTCAGAAATTATTGGATGTCAGTTTTATCTACCCTATCTCAGACAGCCAATGGGTCACACCATTGGTAATGGTCCCCAAGAAGAATGGTAAATGGAAGATCTTCGTGGACTATCGACAATTAAATAAGGCCACACAAAAATATCATTCCTCCCTACTATTTATCGATCAAGTTTTAGACACACTAGTTGGAAAGAATATTTTCTTGTTTCCAGATGGGTTTAGTGGATATAATCAAATCCAGATCGCTCCTAAGGACTAGGACAAAACCACTTTCACATGCCCCTAGGGAACATTCGGATACCGGGTCCTCCCTTTTGGCCTGTGTAATTCCCCTGCAACATTCCAAAGGGAAATTCTCAGAATCTTCTCTGATTTGATAGATGATGGTGTTGAAGTTATATGGAAAATTTCACTCCATATGGAGACTCATTTTTAGAGGGGTTGAAAAACTTAGAAAAGGTTCTCGAAAGATGCATATAAGAGTGCATTTCGCTGAGGACTATGAAGTGTCACATGATGATGGAAAAGGGAATTGTTCTGGGAAATTTGCTATTATTTGAAGGGATCAAGATGGACCCAGCAAAGATAAAGGTAATTCTGCACTTTCCAACACCTAAAACACCCACATAGGTACGTAGTTTCATTGGTTGTGATGATTATTATAGGCATTTCATAGAAAATTTTGCAAAAGTTGCACACCCATTATTTCAATTATTGAAAAAATATTTATAATTTGTGTGGTCAGATGACTATGATGAAGCCTTCATGAGAATTAAAGAATTAGTCTATAGTGCCCCGATTCTTAGAGGACCAGAATGGGTGTTACATTTCCACATTCACGCAGATGCTTCTCAAACAGTAATTGGTGTAGTACTGGGATAGCAGGAGGTAAAGTACCTTATGCAGTCTACTATGTTAGTAAGAAATTGGCTTCTGTTGAATTAAACTACACAGTGACTGAGAAAGAGTTCCTTGCTGTCGTCTATGCCATCAATAAGTTTTGGTATTATATTACTTGCTATTATACTTTTGTGCATACTAATCATGCAGCCATCGGGTATTTGATGAACAAACCTATTACCCCTGGTCGTGTTACAAGGTGGTTGTTACTACTACATGAATTTGATATTACTATCGTAGATAAACCAGGGAAGGATAATGTGGTTGCATATTTCTTGTCTAAGATAGAAAATGATGGTAAGAATACACGAGTTTAAGATAATTTCCCAGATGAGCATTTTTTTGCAGTTTTTGCTAATACTATGTGGTATGCAGATATTGCTAATTATATTTCTACAAGTGAGGTGCCCCATCACTTGTCCTATAAGGAGAAAAGTAAGATCATTCACCAGAGTACCTAATATTCATGGATGAAAGGATACCTCTTCCATACAGGGATTGACCAGCAAATTCGGCTTTGTGTGGCGAAGGATGATATCTATGAGATCTTAAATGTTGCACATGATATACCCTGTGGAGGACATTTTGTAAACAAAAGGACTGGTCATAAAGTGTTGCATATGGGATATTATTGGCCCTCCATTTTTCGTGATGCTCGTAATTATATTTTAAGGTGTGATAGTTGTCACCGAATGGGACAACCTGGGAAAGCAGATGAAATTCCCCTTCAACCCTAGACAGTCCTTGAACCATTTGAGAAATGGGCCATCGATTTCGTCGAACCCTTCAACCCACCTTCTCATCAGAAATCTTACATCCTAGTTTCTACCAATTATGTAACCAAATGGGTGAAGCTAAAGTAGTCACAAGAGGAACAAAGAAAGTGGTGGCAAACTTCCTTTTTGAAGAAATCTTTTCTCTATACGAGACACCTAGAGAAATTGTATCAGACGAAGGATCACAGTTCACATCCCAGATGATAGAGAAAGTGATGCAAAAATACGGGGTCAAACATAGAATAATAACCCCTTATCATCCGCAAGCGAATGGGAAAGTAGAAAGTACAAACAAGGTATTGGAAAATATTTTGACAAAGATAGTAGCAAGTCACCACTAGGATTGGGCACAAAAACTTCGAGAGGCTTTATGGGCTTAGAGGACAAAATGGAGGAATACAAGGGGGTTTTCTCCATTTGAATTAGTTTATGGGAAATCCCCCTTGTTTCTGGTAGAATTTGAAATTAGCACACTCATATCAGCTCTGGAAGTAGGTTTAGATCTATCAAAAGCATGGAAACACCAACTGGAATAACTTAATAAGTTAGATGAGATTTGATCAGTAGCTTTCCAGAGAACTACTTCTGTTCAACAGTAGAGAATGAAATGGCATGATAAATTCATCAAATCTAAGGTGTTTCATGAAGGGGATTGGGCGTTACTATATGAATCCCAATTCAATGATTTCAAAGGCAAGATTCATAATCGCTAGATGGGACCATATCAAGTAGACACAGTGTTTGACAATGGGACATTTATATTAATTACAATTTATGAGAATCAAACCACGTTTGTGGTGAATGGACACCATCTAAAATTATACCATCGTCCAGCTTCTAAATATGCTTTTGTTAAAAATCTTTCAGATTTAGCTGATCTAATGGTTATTCAAATAGAAGACACTCTCACTCCTATCTAAAAAAAAAAATGATAAAATGTGGTTATTACTTACTTTTTTGTATTTTGCAGGAATAATGAGAAATATGGCCAGGACGAAAGTAACATTCGGTGTGTTACCCCATCAATGTTACTATGGAGATATTTTGTTTCACTAATGATGATGTTGTTACTCTAAAGTTGCTACTACACTGTTGATGTTGTTACTCCGAAGTTGCTACTACACTGTTGATGTTGTTACTCCGAAGTTGCTGCTACACTGCTAATGTTGTTAATCTGAAGTTGTTGCTACACTATTGATGCTGTTACTCCGAAGTTGCTGCCACACTGCTGATGCTTCTACTCTGAAGTTGCTGTTACACTACTGATGTTGTTACACCAAAGTTGCTGCTACAATTCTGATGATGTTACTCCGAAGTTGCTATTACATCATCGATGCTGTTACTTCGAAGTTGTTGTTACACCGTTGATGTTGTTACTCTGAAGCTATTGTTACTTCGTAGCTGTTGTTACTCTACAACTATCGTTGCTCTATAGCTGTCGTTACTTCATAGCTGCTATTACTCTGTAGCTGTTGTTACTAACTGACAGATATTTTTGTTGTTGCTCCACTTTAAGGTAAGTTTGCAGCTATGTCTCCATTGATTTTATGGATTTAATTAAATATTCCAAAAGGAGGGTTAAAATGTGCCTTGGATGACCGTCATTTAGTTGGGGGGAGGAAATTGTCATAATGAATGATGGCGTACTTTGTAAAGGCATTCATGACACACGATTTCCACTAAAACCAATTTAATGACCTCAAGTACGTCACAATCATACCATATGAGTTGAATTGCATACTCGTATGCAGAAGAGTCATATTGGTCATCTCCCAACATGTTGAATTAAACTCTGATGGTACCTAACAGTACTACCATCACCTGTCATTACTCCCAAAGCATACTAGTACTATTTATCCATTACATTTGAAAGTGACCAAGACATTGTTTCAGTTACTTATAGTTTGGAGCCATATCACTCCCGCTTGCTAGCTAACCGTAGGCATCATGTTGACTCCATCTCTGTAGCAATCGGTGGTCAATTGGTGTGACATGAGCCTAAGGATTCAATGAGAGTTTGAAGAAATTGGGAGGTATGGAAAATATTATAAAATGCAGGTTGGGATGTGTACTTTGATAGATTGAATGGATGGGATGAAGAAATTGCAATCGAATTTGCATTAAATCTAGAAGCAGGAGCTTCTCAGGTTCGAGGAATCGAAATTCCAGTAACAAAGGAGACCATCACAGAAGTTAGTGGGTTTCTGCAAGGTGGTGAATGAGGGTTTTCAAGAAGAACGCCCCTTCTGGAGCTCCCCGAAGCTTTTCTGCAAGATGGGGAAAGCATTTTGTAGAAGGGTTAGGGATATGACTGAGGTTCATTACCTCATCCATGGGGAGAGATTGTAGAAGTTGTCATAAAATATATGACATGGGAAGGGAGGTATTCAACTATTTTCAAATATCACCTTTGCATTTTGACCCATCTGTGATTTCCATAGGCAAAGGCATTTTCAATGAATGTGCCTTATTTTCTATTAAGAAGCCCTCAAATGATAGCCAATTTGGCTCGGGGGGCGTGGCAGGTGTTGGCAGTCCTCTCTCACAATTGGCTAGTTCAGTTACTAGTTATGAACACCATCGAGAAGATCCCGATTCCATGGGAATTGTTCCAAAATTCCACAAAGGAGGAAATAGAAGCCATTATGGCTGCTAGGGCAAAAGAAGCTAAAGAAATCCGGGAGGATGAAGAGGAAGAAGCCATGCAAAGAAATGCAGAGGATGGTGATTACATTGATCAGGAGGAGCTTGAGGAGATGGAATTGGAGACTGAAGAGCATGAAGAACAAACAATTTCCCAAGAGGAAGTTGAGCTTGTGGAATTGATGGAAGCTGTAGAGAGGCCCAGTGACGCTATGGCCGAGGCTGTTACACAAGAACTAGCCCTGTCTGCAAAGCCAGCTAAACAAATAGAAAGTGCTACAAGCATGGAGGTAAACCCTCAGCAACTGAAAGAGGGTGAAATGGTCAACATTGTGACCAAGGTCACTCCATAGGGATCTCCTATTGTCACAGAACCAATGGAGGAGGATAATTTGATTAAAGAAGGAGTTGTGACCACTCCAACTAGAGATACTATGGAAGAAATGACAGGGGAGCTAAGGTATGAGGCCAATGCTTCTCCACAAGAACCAGTGTCGACTTCGCGGTGGAATGCAAAGGATTTGTTCCAATTCCCCGTCTTTCTTCTGAGGGGAGCGAGGGTGACTCATTCCCCAAAACAAAGAGAGGAAGAGAATTTTGCCATTCCCATGGTTTTGTTCTTAAAAAAGAGGCCACAACCAGAAGAGTCCCTAAAAGGTCTATCAGTAGAGGAGCATCTTACTGGTTCCCCACTGGCCGAAGAGAATGTACAGGATGAAAGAACGACCATTGGGAAAAGGAGGGACCAAGCGGACCAGTCATGATGAAAGCACCAATGGAGCATGTAAGTATAAAAAGAGTAAAGCAAGATGTAATAGAAGAAGAACAGGCAAAGGAGGTTGGACCAATTGTTGGCCCGACAGAGGTAGTCCCGGGCAATTTTCCTCTAGCTGCCGAGGCAGAAGGGATAAAAGTTAAGCAAGAAGAGGTAGACCCACATGGACTGGGAAGACTTGCTATTAAACAGAGATACCAACAACAGTTTAAGGAAGTGATGTGGCTAAAAATGGAAGTGAAATATTTGAGAAGAAAAGTGCATAGGATTCAGAAGCAAATCAACAAATACAAGCGGCAGGCCAAGAAATCTAAAGTTGTCAAGGTCGAAGTAGGAACTAAAAAAGATCCAATTGAACAACTATTTGAAGCTAGAGAGTATGCCTTGACAGCTGAACTACATACGTGGAAGTATACTGCGGCCAAATATAAGAAGGAGATCAAAAGAGCTGAAGAAAGAGCCTCCACAACCATTTTCAGATATGTGGAGCGTATAGATATTATGAAGTTAAGCCATGCGAAGCAACATCTCAAGATGGAGCTGCTGGAAAAATAAGTGGTTAAATTGAAAGGTGATAAGGAACAGATGGTCAAATTGGTGCAAGAGGTGATGGCATGCCATCCCCCATGCTTCTGGTTATTCTTTATTTTTACATGAACGTTTTCTTTTATTTTGCATGGAGAGTATTAAGAACGAGGTCAGTTATGAGATTGAAGATGGTGTATAATTCCTTCGGATCATGAGAAATCATGATGTGCCAACTCAGGATTTTATGTGTGAGTTTTATCCGCATAGGTATTTGTTACGATTGGACAGAAACTTTAATCCAGTCCCATATGTAGGAGAAAACCATCTGAGGGCCCTCACCCCTTATGATTTCAATAAAATTCATTGGTAGAAGGGTTGTGATACTTATGAGTCCAATCAAGTCACAAATCCATTTATAGTAAGTGGGGAACCTGGGAGGTCAGACATAGTGCACAATAAGCACCATGCCTTTTTGAAATTTGAGGAGAACAAAGAAAGAATGCTAAGGACACAACTGTCTAGAATAGAGAACATTTTGGGGTGGCTAATTTTGTGCGAGCACTTGCCAGGGTACCCAGATATTTGGGATGCATCCAAACATGTGGGATTCGGTGGATGGGGCTTTGGTTCCAGTACCCTATTATTTGGTTGCCTGCAGAATTTTATACCCCTGTGTACAATGTTCCAGCAGACTGGTGGAAGGAAGTTCTCCTCTTAGATGGATTTAAAGTTCATGGGACAGAGATGGCTTTAGAGTATAATCGTGCCAGGCTTCATGAATTTCACAGTTTGCAGAACCCAGACCTGCAAAGCTAGCGGACTGCATGAGGGCATGTAGTAGGATAATTGGGGGGAGATTTTGGGCACCAAATTTGGCTATCTTTCTGACTATTTCTATTATCCCCTTTTATCCTTTTTGTGCTTGGTTACCTACATTTGCTATGTTAAACCTATGAGGTAAATACCCCTATCTTTTCTAATTGGAATATTTTAATTAATGATGTAAATTCGCAGAGTCTTGCCTATTTTCAACACTAAGACATGTGCTTCATTGGAGTTTGGAGAACAGGAACTCTCGCTCAAGCAATTTTGTAGCGGATCTAGTAAAGGTCAGCTACTGGGAGATTACACAGTTGGGTTTACGATTCTCAGGGTCTATTCTTGGCCCTTGTTCTATTCTAGACAACGGATGTTTGTGCTATTCCAACTGTTGTGTATTTCTGAATGCACGATTGGTACATTCCAGGGGAATTTGTTATTTTCTCATGAAGTGTATAAAATGGACATTGTTCCTGTAATGAGGGGCTCCAAAAGGAATATTGTAATCACATTTATAAAGATTAATAAAATACCTTTGGTTCTTCTATTTTCAAGCGTTCCATGACTAACGCAGCCCCTGATCAGAGAGTGGGGTCTGCTCTTCTGATCAGGTGCTACGTCTACATGTGTGTGAGTATTTATTTGTTATGATTATTATTGCTATTTTTTACTGTTCAAATTTCTTTGAGTTCGGCCATTGATTTTATACTATAGCAATGTGTTGAATCCTAATTATAAAACCCTTGGTTGAATGGGTTGTGCATTTGTTCCTGCATATACCTTGCGCGTTGCCTTGAAAGGATATGCTTCCATATTGATAAAATTAATGTCGGATTAGGGTGGATAAATAATCCTCACCTGGACACCAATAGTCCTCTTGTATTATCCTACTCTTATTTTTCCTTCTTTCTCCAAATCCCAAGTGTGCCAAACTCCTCCAAGAGTGGTCCAAGAAAACTCTGAGTGTCCAATAGTATGAGAGAGAGAGAAAGAGAAATAGAGAATGGGAGCTCCAAAACTAAACTAACAAAAGTATTAATGGAAAAATGTTTTGAACAAATCCTTAGAAGAATTTTTATCAATTAGGCCTATGTTTTCTTTGTTTTCCATTTATTTCCTCCTCACATGCAACTTATGACCTTTCATCTATGTTTCCTCATATTTTCCACTATTTTCATAAATAAAATGAAAAGTAATTCCTCATGCCTTTTCAAATACTTTTCCATTTCTTTTCCAAATTTCCATATCCATTAATTAATCACAAGTGATCAACATCACTATGTTTTTACCCAACATTCATCTTGGAATATGTGTCCCATGACCATGGTTATTATTTTAACTTTATTACCTAGATTTTATTAACTAGATTTTTTTTCTAGGGTTGTTACATACCCCCTGCCCTTACGGGAACTCCATCCTTTTTTTCAATGACACCTACAACTAGAAAAACCATTGAAACAAAAACATATTCCCCATGGAGCTTTATAAAACAACTCGCTGCATTACTTACAATGGCATCCTTTTGAGAATCAAAATAGCATGACAAACATAAAAACATGATAACGATAACAACATGAAAACCATACCACTCATTAGAGCTTTATAACACATATCATAGAGGTATTTACATCCGTATACATATATACACATTTACCAGCACATCACACTAGCACATATACCAAAACAATTTTCTCAACCAACGAATAGAGAAGGATACATAGCTCGCATCTGATCAACCATCTCCCATGTAGCTTCATCAAGCCTAAGGTGCTTCCAATGCACTTTAACCTGCTTCATTTCTTAGTTTAGGACCATGAGCATATTTATTTGTAAGATACACTAAGCTTCCAACTATAATTCTCCTTCTAGCTCCAGATGCAATATATACCAGTCGATCACATAATCAACATCTTTCAATCATAATTGAAGTAATGAAACATGGAAACCATCATTGAGTTTGACTGTCGGAGGAAGGGTAAGTTAACAATATTGAAAGGTCCACAAATCAAGGTTCCATCTTAGCACATGATCCAATATTCAAGGAGTTTTTCTTGGGATTTATGCGCAAGTGAACCTATTCCCTATGTTTTAACTGGTTAAACATCCTATTTTGATCTGCATAAATTTTTTTTGTCCTATGCATCCTTTATATTTCATTTTATTACCTGCATTTCTTATTCAATATCTGCTAACATGTTCAGTCCAGTCAATAGCATGATCACCGAAACAATCGAACTGATGGGAGTATTACAACTCTGACAATATATTGCCTCGAACATACTCATCCTTTTTTACTCTTGATAACCATTATTATAATAAAACTCAACCAACAGAAGGTACTCCTCACATATCCTCTATTGATGCATCACATAAATCCTCAACATGTCCTCCAATATTTTTTTGACCCTTTTTGTTTTTCCATTTGTCTACAAATGATAAGTGGTGTTGAAAGCCAACTATTTACCCAAAGCTACAAATAACTATTTCCAAAAGCTAAAAGTGAACTTAGCACCCTTGTCTCACACAATATTCTCCATAACACCATGCAACTTCACCATGTCTCTGATGAATACCTGTGCCACATCACTAGTATAATATGTAGACTTCACCAGGATGAACTGCTCTACCTTTGTTAACTTGTCCACCACAACCATGATGGAATCATTTTGTCTAGATGTCTTCCAAAAATTTGTGATAAAATTCATAGAATGAATTCCCATTTCCACTCTAGAATTGGAATATGTTTTAGTAACCAACCTGGATGCTTATAGTCTGCCTTTACATGTTGAAAATCCAAAAATATAGCCACAAACTCTCCCACTTTCTTCCTCAAATTCGGCGAATAATAAAACTTCTTCATCATTGTGAATGTTTTTTGATATCCTAAGTGACATGAATATGAATTAGCATGAAATTCCCTCAATATGTGATTCTTGAGCTCACTGTTGGTCTGACACACATATCATACCCATAAATCTGACCAAGCCATTTGTGGTGAGACGATAGGCCAGATATTGATCACATATACCCTGTTCTAATCGATGCATAAGCTCCCTATACCTGTTGTCTTACTAAACTTCCTCTAAGATTCGATCATGTAGATTTGTCCCATATGAACTGATAACTATAATGTGATTTACCTATACCCTTCTCCTAAGAGCATATGCAATGATGTTCTCATTCCCTTTAATGTACCTGATCTCAAAGTTAAACTCATTGATTGTGTCCAACCATCTAGCTTCCCTAACATTCATATTTGTTTGTTCAAATATATACCTCAACCCAATTTGGTCACTCATCATTAAAACCCTCCTACCAAGAAAATATTGTATCCACATATTCAATGCATGGATGATCCCTCCCAACTCAAGATCATATGACATATAATTCTACTCATGCTCATTCATGCTCATTCGTACTCATTCATGCTCCTTGAAACTTCTCATGATAATGTTTTGACTTATATCTATTTAATTAATTTTGTGAAATTTATAAATTCAAATATTTATTTGAAAAATGAAAATAATATATACTATTCATTATATTACTTTTATTTAATTAAAAAAATAATAAACTATTTTTTTTAAATCAAAATAATATATATTGACCATTACATTATTTTTATTTAATTGAAAATAACAAACGAATTATTAAAATACTATATCGTATTTAATTTAATGTTTAATATTTGTATATCTAAGATTATAATTCGAAGTTCATTTTGAAATATTTGTGTTAGTGGACAAAATACTTTTCATTTCTTGAAAATATCATTTTACACGTAAGCCCATAAACCCATGTCGTTCTTGCATAATTAAAAAAAATACCGAAACGACCTGAACAAGAACACGTAGTGGATTTCATTTTCACAGGTGAGAGACCAAGCATCCAAAGATCACATGTAGGTAGAGGGTTGCAGGACGTTTTGGGAAGAAGTAGCCGATGAAGATAAGAAGTAAGCATGATTTCACCAAAACTTCCCCATGACTGAATCAAGTCACGCATCGCCTCCTATTAGTCAAAAGAGTGACTCATCCATGATCCCAGTCTCTCCGTGCTCGGAAGATACCTCGATCTATCCATATACACAAGTCGTTATTTCATATCGGAAAAGCTGGATTTTTGCTCACCCTAATGCGGAGGGAGTACTACGACTAGAAACGTTTTGACCATGAAAAGTTCAATGATATAACTGCAAGAAAATTATGATTCTATTCAAATCCAAATTGTCAAATTCAACACGAAATTATCCGCTTTGTAGAAAAAAGGCTTGCGCTGCTTTAAAAAATTGTAAGGGAAAATGGTAAATAAAGATGAATATAATATATTATTAAATAGAGTTTCATTAGATAAATAAAAAATTGTTGAAGAAAAAGTCTATTTGAGTGGTAAAACTCTTCTCGAGAAATTATCTGATGATTTGTTCATATGTTATGGCATCATATTTTTATTCATAGTTAAACCAACCTTTCATAAATATACGAAGGTAGATGAAGCTTTTAGAAGAATGGTGTTGTTAACTTATCCAATAGGAGAAGAATGGGAACAAATTCTTGATCAAATATCTTAACTTTTCAATTAAACACAGTTACATTAAAGAAGAAAATATTCCAATTAAGGATAAAGGAATGTCCAGATTTGAAGGAGTTAAATCAGAATACATTCAGATATTTTGGAACCAAATTCAGAAATGAGGGATAGTTGGAGAAAAAAAAACAACAAACTTTCTATTTTAGTCAAATTTTATTGAGATTATCCAAATTTTATGTTGGGTAAAAAACTATTTTTCATTGTAACCTTTAGAAGATAGGATTTGTTGTAAAGGCTCTCTATATATTATTTATTTTATTGGTAAAGGGTTTATTCCTTGAACAAAGCTTGAATATTTTTGTTTTAATAGCTAAATATTTTTGAACTTAATAAAGGAGTCTTGTTTTCATCTTAGGAGATCATTGTTTTTCATGTCAGTGTTTCCAGTATTCCATCATTTTTTTCTTCAATACATATTATATTATGGATAATTAGGAAAGGTTAGGCTAAATATTAGACTCCTTTATCTCCCCTAGAAAATCTATGTTCAATATTGAGCTAATTAAGTAAACTATTTATTTGTTCTTAACTACTCTGTAATAATTAGATTGTTGCCTTCCGTACAATTCATGTATGTATTAATGTTAGTTACAAATATTTTTCCATATGCTCTTTCTTCTCATTGGATCTTTAAGTATTCAATCTTGATATATATTAATATAATGTTTTATTTATAATTTTATCATCATCTTTAAGGATATTGTATGTTGCTACGGTTGGAAATAAACACTTTGATTAATATTTAAAAGGCTAAGGACTAGTACTTAAATATGGTGTTTTATCCTTGAACCAAACATTATTAAAGCACGTCAACTTCTTAAATGCTTTGATGCAAATTTTTAGCCAGGAATTCTAAAAGAGGGACAACACAACAAGTTCATGTTTCTTTTTTCTTTGTAAATCTAATATTTTTTGTTGTATGAATGCATTCACTTCTACCTAATTTTTCTAGGCCTTAGTAATATTCTCATTATCATCCTTGTAGCTCCTTAACTGAAATCCTAGACTTCTAGGAGTATCAATCTAATCATGGGATAATTCCTCTCTCCTTTTCTGCACTAACTCTTCATGTCGATGTTGGGAAATCTCAATTCTATATTGCACGATTCTTCTACTCAGTCATTTTTGTCTAGTTGTTTCCTCTAGTGTCTTCTTATGTTCTATAATACACATGCAAATATTATCCAGTCAAAATACAAGTAATAATATTTACCATCATCTTGGCTCAACTGCAATAAGCCCGTTGATATGTGGTCATCTGGAATACTAATTCTCAAGCTATCATGCCTGTTAAAAAATAACAAACTTATCAAGATCAATACTTTCATCCACCATGTAGTTGAAAATCAAGTTCTACAAATAAAAAATAACAAAAAATTAATATAGTTATCACACTTTTAAACAGACTTTAAATTATTCATCCTTTCAGACCCATTTAGTCCAAGTTTTGAGCTTACTATCCTATTGTGACACTATAACAAAACTCAAATCATAACTACAAAGTTTCACTATTTAACCTTCAGCTCTGATACCACCCTATAATGCTCCCTCCCACCCCAAGCTCAAACTGCAGCTAAATGGGAGGTGTTACTTTTCTCTAACTCAACTTCCGTGGTTTCACTATGGAAATGGGGTTACAAAATTCATCACTCCCCAAAATTCATGGAATGAAATTTTAATAACATCATCACGTTTAGCTCCTTCAGAGCTTTAAGACGATATAAATTTTATTAGATTTTAATACTCATATCAAAATATGTAACAAATAAAATATTGACCATTTAACTCTTTCCACGGTAACAAGGCTACCACGCGACACTCACATGAATTCTACTTACAATTTCCATGCAAAATATGATTCCCATCTATCACTTATGATACTTCTCTAGAATGATCTATGGAACATGCTACATTGGCCTCACTTGCAGTCCCCATTGGAACTAACTCCTTCTTAAAAAAATTACTACAGAGATAATAAATAATTACCAAGAGGGAAAAACATAAAATAACCAAAAACAAGAAAAATGAGCAATGGATACAATAATTTCCTTGGGAAAACCTATTACTAGGATTAATCCCTTTTGTAGACAAGAGCAATCTCCTAGTACTCCAAAAAGTAACCAAAAACAAACAGACAAAATAATAGCACTTTCCTTAGCCTATAACTGAAATATGAAACATGTAGTATGTGAAATATCACGTACCTATTAACGAAGTTATTGTAGAAGTCCTTTCAGAGATTTCCACAACCAGCTTTTCCTCATTGCTTTATAGTCTCTCTAAATTCTTTTCACATCTTCTAAATGAAGTGCCAAAAGATATCTGCATAGATAAAAATATGAAAAGAGATAAAATCATATTGCATATAAAAGAAAAATAAAATGAAATCCTTAGTTTATCATAGAACATATAAATGAATCAATAATAAATTATAAACCATGAGTGATCAAGGAATCCGACAAATAACATTTAAATAGACGCAATTAGGAAATGATAATTACTTTGTATTAAAATAAAAATGGAAAACAAGCTTACAACCTGGTTCCTTGATGTCACAAGCCTCTTCCAATGGTCTCCTTTCCTTCCCTTGATGACAAGCTCTTTAGACCCAAAACCAGCAGCATGATTTTACCAATCCAAGTCTCTCCAATTCTCTCATTCCTATAATGAATTTAATGGAAGGATGAGGAGGTTTCTAGTTCCACCTCTCAAGGGATCTAATGTTTAAGAGAAATAATGTAGTTCCATATACCAAGGGATGAGGCACAGGTATGTAGTGGTTCAAGGTTTCTAATTTGGATAAGATTCCTCAAACAAAGATTCTAGAACTCACTTTTTTATTCTTATGTGCGTGAATGGACCTGCACACTTTTTTCTTAGGAAAACTACACATATCTGCATATTTTTTCTACACAAAGATTGTTTTGCTCAGGAAAATCAAGCAGGTGATCAAAAATGGCTTTTAAGAAATGAAAACCAAAATTCCTCTTGCCCTTGGTATTATGTTACTTCAAGCTTCATACGGGATTCACTAAGGACACTCCATCGGATGGCGAGATATCTAAATCGACAGTCATGCTGATAAATATTAGTGTAGCATATTGCCCCCTAAAGTGCAAAGCCAGAAAACATGTTTGATGACTAAAGCACTTTATCATGTCAAAGGTTTGGATCAGAGACGAATTGGTTGAAGACTTGGAACAAATAATCAATGATTACGATATCATGCTTTCATATAAACATCACCGAGGTAAGAATTCCCATACTCAGAGTAAACATAAATTGATGAATTACTATGCAAATACATAAAGTTCCATGTCAACAGTAAACATAGTATGGACGCATCCATCAATGGATCTATATTTACAATCATAGATATTTAATAACTCCATGCAACCTCGATGGATGAAACTAGATCCACAGTCTCGATCTTCATCTCTATCGATCTATAGTATGAAATTAACCATGTGAGTAAATTTATCAAAGTCGAACATGGTAAAAACCACTTGATTACTGGTCAATGATGTGAACCTTTAACAAGTGTGAGAGAAACCACCAACAATGTAAATGGTCCTCAAGGTACATCCACTACAGTCTATGGAGTGTGATTAAATGTCTTGAATTCAGACACTCATAGAATTATTCGATCGAAGGTCAATAATGAGAACCTAATCGTCGAAAGAGAGAAACTTGCCATTAAGGAATTTAGGCCTCAAGGTACTGAAAAGGGTTTCTAAATCAACTTCCTATATAATGAGCTGAAGTCGATAGGAAGCGATTCGTCGCAGGAGGTCTTATGACTCAAAACTTCATCTCACGTTCTGAAGAATAATATTTAAAATGATTCAAGACTAACTCAGGGATGACTGACGTGATTGAAGGTTATAAATAGCAAGGTAATTTTTACTAAGGTTGGACTTCTCTTAAGCATATTGGCGACATGACATATGACTTGGAATAATTTGACTCAACGATAATAACCAAAACTAGCTGAAGACTTTCAATGAAGTTTAATTAACTTTGAGAAAAATGGATTTCCCAACCCAAACACATACGTGACAAAGTGTCATGTTCAACAATGACATAATACCTTTAATAATACAAAAATGAATGTTTTTCCCCAATTCCCCCCGCCCTCCACCCATCACTGGCAAGTACCTCTTTTTTTTTGCCAAATTTCAGGAGGATAAAATTTTCTTGTCATATAAGCTCATCCTTCGGATGAGTCCTCCAAAGTATTTTCAATGAACCTTAGGAAGGAGAGGTTCAGGCCCGTTGTAATCGATGGTTCCTCACTTCTTATGTTTTATGAGTCCATAAATCGATGTTATTTTCACGTTTAAAGAGTCTGAAAACATACAAAAAGAAAACTCATTCAACTCTTTCAACGCAATTTTTTAACGAGCCCAGAGAAAGTAAATCTCAGTGTTTTTCATTTTTAGGAAGTCAGAAGGAAAACATAAGTAAAATCCAAATGCTCTCTTTCCTGAATATAGTCCCTGAAGCCCAAAAAAAGATAAAATAATGTAGGAGAAAACACTATTGATTGTGCCTAGTCAATGTATACCTTTTTCATAATTAGTCTAATTCAGTTTGAAAAAGGTGTAAACTTATAATGAATAGACTATTTTTCATTTACTTTTACGAGTTCGAAAAGTGAATTGCTTGACAATATTTTCATGTTTAAAGAGTCTAAAAAGGGCTTAAAAGAGAGCTCCATGGTGTCATTTTTTCATAACTTTTAATGAGTTCAAAAAAACTGATAAAAAGTGTACTCATATGGCTGACTTTCAATTTAATTTATGAGTAGGAAAAGACAGAAAGAACTCACCATTTTGATGTGTTTTACGAGAATGAAATATAGAAAAATAATATCTCGATTTTCATGAGTTTAAAGAGTCTTGAAAATAATAACTGAAATGGACTCGAGATATGTTTCATTTTAATACAAGCTTGAAACAAATGAATACTATGCTTGAAAGTGGTTTCATTTTTATAGTAGCTTGAAACAAAGGAAAACCGTGCTTTAGAATGACTTGTTTAATTTTTTACAGAAGCTTGAAACAAGGAGAAAATTGTTCTTGAGATAAGTTTGTTTGATTTTTACACAAGCTTGAAACAAAGGAAAAATCATGCTTGAGATAAGTTTCAATGCCCCCCAAGCATAACCTGCAAGAGCACATGCCCCCAAAACATCATTTCAATCACCTAAGTAGACTATTAGGTACTAATAGTGTAACACCTCCAGTTTAAGAAATTTTTTTTTTTTTTTTTCATTGTTATTTACATGGTTGGTTGAATACCAAGTTCAGAAATTGGGTATTTATTTCCATCTATTGTTATATTTTCCTCTACCCCTTCAATATCTCCTTTAAATTTTAATATCTCTTTTCCACTACCCCTTCCTAATAACATTTAATATTCCCAATGTTTACATTACACCCATGTACATAAAATCCTATGCCCCTCTTATGGCCCCTATGTACATTCATCTCTTATACCCATTATATCACATATATCACTTATATGTCAATATATAACCCATATATATCAATATATAAACCACATATATATAAATATATAATATATATATATAATTATATATAACACACATACATATATTTCTTTGGATAAAATTATATTGAATGCGCATACACCTATACCTAACATATATATATATATATATATCCCACATATATATATACACTTTGGTAAAACTAATTTGAAGGCGCGCGCATATATAAAACACTGCATGAAATATATATTCATCACATATATCTATAACCTTTGAAAAGTGATTACATCCTTCCAAGCAGGCATTTAGACTTAGGGTAAATATAATGGCGGAGATATTGAATCATCTATTTTGCATGTAATACAGAGTATATAGTCAATTAATGCCTTATATATAACCAGAGCTATATATATATCCGTGTAGGTTTACCATCATACGATTTCGGCGTTCGAATTACTAATATATATGTATGGTTCGGCGTTCGATTTTCACCTGTAAATTTGGAAATTTCCGAAAACGTGTCTAACCCTAATCATAACTTGTTATGCATTATTCACGTTACATTCTTTATCGTATTGGTCGCGGCGTGGAAAATCCTTATCCGTTTATACTGATACGCATACCACCACAGATCATAATGTCGACAGTCTGCGTTTTGGCGTAAAACCTATAACCCCCGAATTCATTTCACCTGGCGACGGTTTATCACTATAATTGTTTTTTATTTGAAACCAGCGCACACGCGTCTTGTTTTCATACGTATAGTACTCAATACTCGTACTGTTTATGGATTGTATGAGCTGCATAGCACAGTGCTCTGTTCGACTAGTTTTGACGTGTGAGTTGGGTTATAATATTTCGCTGGTTTTTGTTTGCAGGAACAACGTCTCGCCCGTGAGAGGAAAGTAGCCAGCGACGGCGTACATCGACCCCTGTCCAGCAAGAACTCGACGTGTGGATTGCTAATTGTCAGTTCGGGCTGGTGCAAGTACTGTGTGCGCTGAGCTTTGCCTCTGGCAGTTGTTAGTTCTAGGGTTAACTCAGTACCTACGTGCATACGATGCCATACCTCCTCTGCGCCCATTGATATCACTTGGTACACTCCTATCGACATGGCTGCGGTTTCTCAATTGACATCGGGATTTTCTGAAGTTCTAGCACACTGGGATTAGGGTTTTGAGTGTTCTTTTAATTGGAGACTCTTTTGTCGATCTATTTACCAGATCCTTCCTATCTTATTTTGGGGATACAGGGTCGTGGCCCTTCAACACTCCCTTACCTGTTGTTGCTAGTGTACCCAGATCTGATTTCGATTACCCATTTAGTTTCTCTGGTATTATGCTTGACTCCCTTCGAATTCTTCATCTAAGTTTTGATGTGAATCATGTGTAGGGAGGTTAAGTTATCTTGAGGGCGTTTGGTATCGCTGAAGGTTTCCAGCGTCAGGTTTCACGTTTCTCTGAATCCCCTCGTTTTTATATTTCCTTACGTTTGAAGGTCCTTACTTCGTTTTTTTTTTTCGATAATACAATATCTAATCATCTATTGTATGTTTGCACAGAGAGGGCAGGAGGTCGGCGTCTCAGTCTGTTCACTGGAGGCAGAGATATAGCCTGTCCTTTAGTGCGTTTTAATCTTTGTTTTATTCTTACCATAGTTTTGCAATTCTGCTTGGATGTAAACCCTAGTCGTATAGCTTGTGATAGTTATGGTTCATTAATTTATCATTTCTGCATTCAATACGTATTGCATGTGCCGAAACCTTTGCAGGCATTTCAGATGGCTATACACCGAGACTCTTCCTAATCTATTTTTTTCTACGTCCGAGTGCGGGATCTTAGATTTCTCCGCACCCAGATTTGATAGTCGCTACACAACCGGCGTTCAAATTCCCTCGCACACCGTATGGGTTTCTCATTTTAATGTGGTTACCGTCAACATGACGCAAGGGTGGGAAGGAAACCCTACCCACAGGTAAACCCCTAACTTCTTTCTTCCGGTTGTAGCGATTTATGCATCAATTTTGTTGGTATGTGTTTTCACCATTCTGCTATTATTCAAAATCAACAGCTATCTGTCAACTTACTCTATGGCTACGATTGTATATTTATGTTAAACTGTCTCAGTCGGCGAGAATCAAAGGTGTTTTGACTCGTCAGGTTCTAACTACTTCAATAGTTTTCCTTTCAATTTACTGGCGGTATTAACTAGTGATTCATGCAAGGAAAGGGTACCGAAATATTATATCGGTCATCCACCTCCCTTAACGAAAGTTCAACGCTTTTATTCCTATTATTTTGATGATGATAGCATTCCTCCCGAGCGTAGGTCATGTCACGCTGACTTTGGGAGTTTTAATATAATACTTCTGACATATAAAAATTATTTAAATCAGTTGCATGAAGCTCACACACATCAAGTATTCATGTCGTCGGCAATTACTTTTGATGCGTTATTTCATAGTTTGGTTTTGGTTCATCTAATGTATAAAAGGACTCGAAAATGCCGCGGCCTCATTTATGTTTGTTTGACGGAGAAATTATGTTTGTTTGACCTACTTTATGCGTCTCCATAATAAATATAATTTGACCATAACTCAATAGAACCCTATATGATTCGTATAACAATCTTTTCATCTAACACTTTCTCTGAAATTGATATTAAAATGAGCTATTATTTTAGCGCTCGGTACTTATATTATTTTCTTGTTTTACTCATATATACATGTATTGCAAGCAATATTAAAATGAGCTATGGTTTAGCTCTCGGCATTTATATTGTTGTTTTTGTGTTAAGTGCATATATATGTGTTATGTAATAAATTTGGTAGTATACCTTAAGTTTAATTAAATTCTATTGCTACAATTTTCATTTCAAGGTTTAGAGGTAAGTTAAGGAATGGAATGTGCACTCTAATTGCTATAAATGCCATAACACTTTGATAAAGTGGAATTACATCTGGATCTAAAAAGAACTCCAAAATACGTATTCGAAGGTTTTTACTTCTCTTTTAATGTACCATGTGATTTTCAGTCCTGCTACAATATTTCTCTAGCATACCCATGAATATATAATTCCACCTTTATATGAGACAGGTTAGTATTTAATTATCTATGGAGACTAAGTACCCTCAGGTTTAAACCGACCTTGGTTTAAAGTTTCTCTGGGTTTCTACTCTATAGATTTCTAGTCTACAACTAAACAAAATCTGGAAGGTGAATGCCTTGGAATGGATTTTGTTAAATGTAGTACTAAAATCAATCATACCATTCAAATTACTTTTATATGTAGCCAATTCATACCATAATAATTCAAAATTAACGAGAATTTCAGAAACATACCACTATTGCAAATGACCAACCACCCAACCTTAGAGTCCTCTTTGTCTCCCAGAACTCACCCCCGAGCAGAGATCACCTCCATCACAGATCAACCTCTGATCTGTTTTGGAGCAGCTTATTTAAGCTTATATTTCCCCAAAGCATGTTTCTAATTCTGTGTCCAGAATAGCAGGATGCTTTCTTTCCTGTTTAGCCTAGGCTTCCCATTTTGGGACTCTTTAAAGCTGTTTTATGCTTTTCCTCAGCTTTTCCAGCTTTTCTTACCTCTTCCCAACTATTTTCCTCATCATTGGGGAAATTTAGATTCCTCCTCAAATCTAAATTAATTTCTTTCAAGGAATTTTGAAAGATTGTGGGGATTTGTTGCCTTATCCATCTCATGGATTTGGCAGGTGATCTCTAATTCTCATCTTGGTCAAAATGCATAATCATTTTATTTATTTCCTCAAATTAAATATTCAAATACATTCACACCATAATTATCCTTTGGGGTCCACTCCCCTTAGTATTTAAAGTTCAAATATCTAATTTTTCAAATTCAACACAGAAATTGGGGGTGTTACAAATAGTTGGCTGGAATGAAGGTTCATTGATGAGATCAGATGAAAGACTCAACTTAATTAGGACAGGATTTATTTCATTGTTTAACGAGATTGACACAGGAAAACAAATATGCCCATGAAACCTTGTTTCACCTTTTAACCAGCTTTACACAAGAAAAGGAACTATGCTCATGAAACCTTGTTTCATTTTTTAATGAGGTTGACATAGTAAAATAACCATCCTCGTGACTTGATTCATTTTTAACGATGTTGACATAGTAAAAGAACTATCCTAATGATGAAATGATTCATTTTTTAATGAGATTGACACAATAAAAGGAACTATCCTCATGCAGGCATGTTTCATTTTTTTAATGACTTTGACACTGTAAAAGGAACTATCCTCAAGATGAACTAATTCATTTTTTAACAAGGTTGACACAGTAAAAGGAAATCTCCTCATAGAGACATGTTTCATTTTTTAATGAGATTGACACAGTAAAAGGAATTATCCTCATGGGAACATGTTTCATCTTTTAACAAGGTTGAAACAATAAAAAGACCATCCTCAAAGACATGTTTCAGTTTTTAACGAGGTTGACATAGTAAAAAGAACTATCCTCAAGACCTGATTCATTTTTTAATGAAGTTAACATAGTAAAATGACTATCCTCAAAGATGAACTTTGATCATGGCTTCCAACTAGAAGAGCACTTGTCAAGGGACACACCTCGATCATGGCTTCCAAGAGGTCTTCATCAGATGGAAGAACAATTATCTCTAAGGAACCCATATCAATGGAATCAATAGGGATAACAACATCGTGTTCCAATACCCCCATATGGTTTATCGTGTCAATTACCATATGTAAATCAAAGTAAGTCCAGAAAATAATAACATGATGACTTGCATCGGTAACTAAAAACATGGGATTGGTTGCCACATAATTAACCCATGGTAGGGTAGATGCCACTTCCGTATAAGGAAAATTCAGGTGTGTCGGATGATTGGTAGTAAAATCAAGATTAACGAATGAAAACTGATCAAAAATCACAATGTTCCCATTTTGATAGAAATACATCATGCAAGAGTGTCGATACGACAGTTTTCATTGCATAGATATAGTCCTACCCAAGGCAAAAATTGTAATCCAAAGGCCCCAAAACTACCATAAGATAAATACATATAGTTTTACCTTCCAAGGTAATAGTAAACTTAGGAAGGATCCCTAAATATTGACTAATGGTTTCATTAAAAGCCGCTAGACTCTATGTAGCAGCCATAAGCTGAGGGGAACCCAAAGCTTTCCAAGAAGTTGAGGATAAAATACTAATAGAAGCACCTTCATCTACATTCATGGGATGCACATTCTTACCATACATATTCAAAATTATTTGGAGAGAGATGGAAGAAGGAAGACAAGGTTCTCCCAGTCTAATCCAATCAAAAGAAGATACCTTAGTACTTGGATGAGGTTCTGCGGAAACAAGTGAAATTCCCCTGGCATAGAAGAATCTGATGTAACAAGAAGAACTTGAGTGGTATGAATTTCAATCTCTATAGGGAGAGTGGTATCAATTGAGTGTGAAATCAAGTCGACCACTTGATAAACTAATGGATCATCAACCTAAGTGATATGAGTTTCACTCTCTAATGGAAGAGTGGGATTGCCTATACTTTGAATTAGATCAATCACTTCATCAATTGATGGTAGGTTGGGAGAAATTTTACGGTAACCATTTGGAACTTTTTGCTGTGGAAAAACAAGCTTTTCCAACAATTTTGAGGCTCCATCCATGTGAGGGAAAATGTGAGTTAGATGACTCCCTTTGCATAACCTACAAGGAAACCTAACTTTACCCTTTTCCCCAGGAACATGACAATCACAGGTTGATGGATCAACAGTAATTTGATAGGATTTTTCTGACCATACTTCCAAGACCTTAGGGATACTATGAGAATTGATAAGGAAGTGGTAACCCTTATAAAGTTTTCAAGGGAATTTTTGTTTGTAATGCATGTTAGAGGTTTCCTCAAGATTACTAACACTTACAGCCATGGTTGGTTGGTTGAATTCTTTCTTATCCCACTTCTTCTTCTTATTCCCTTTATTTTTCTTCTTAGCCACCTAGTTACTAGCATCAAGGCTTTTACTAAGAGAAGAAGAAGAAAGGGAGGATGACAAGTTAAGCGAAGAAGGAAAAGGGTCAACATGAGGTTGGTGATGTTGATATGGTGAACTCTGTTGAGGTGAAGCATCCGGTTGAGGTGGAACAATTTGAGTATTCGAGGCCAATGAAGTCAAAAATAACCATATTGGTAAACCTATGGTTAATCTAGGTAATAAAAATGTAACCATATAAGGAGGACCAACATTTCCAAAACAACGAAAAGTACCAGGAATCTCATTAAGAGGGTTCCTTTGTTGAGAAATTGCGCCGTTGTTTCCTTTAGATTCAACTTCAGTGAATTTTATTAACAATTTAAAAATATGAACAATTAAAATTCACAATACACACCGAAGGTATCTAAAAGTAAAAGAAAACAAATTAACACGCGTTATCAAATCTAGGATTCAAACCACACACAACTAGTTTGTTTTCCCAATGAAATCACTGGTAGGTGATGAGATCCAACGTAACAGAGATGAATGTGAAAAAAATAGTGGTCAGAAAAATTACCCTAACAGCCTGCTTAATGAAATAGTCTAGTGCAAGTAAATTCACTATGCCATTGCGAAGTGAAGAGTACTATCCAGAAAATCCAAGTGATTCTAGTCAACGTCTATGCCAGGTACAGTGGGATCTTCCCACCACCATCGTCTTGAGAAAAATCCTAAATATTATGGCCACTAAGGTCACCAACTAAGAAAATGCACCTAGGGGAATATTCTATGATCCAATATACATGCAAGGGCAGAGTATCAAGCTCAATCTCTTTGAAAGCTCCTTGACATGGAAAATCCAAGGTTTGCTAACAAGCGACCGTAGGCTCCTCGACAATGTTTGATCTGAGGTTTATTCTTTGTATTACATGCACATATTATATATTTTCCAATGAAGTAGGTATTATTAATTCACAAGATTCGATATGACCTGCTGCCTGACTCTTTTAAGAAGAGCTTCTTAGAGCACAAATGCAACAATTGGAATTTTTCCTTATCGCAAGATACTATTGTTTCTTTTAACTGCTTTGGAATGTTAGCTAAAACCTATTTGAAAGCACTAGCCTAAGCTAAATTGGTGGAATGAGCCCTATAAAACGTAAAAAATATCTATATTGATTTTATTAAGTGCTTTATCATTTTGGTTGTTTTTAATAAAAGGGTAAGGATACGAAACTAGTGGTGTTATGACCTGACCCAAAATTGAATGCATTCAAATATGATAATGTAATGGTTCACTTTGATGAATCCTAACTAAATTAAGGAGAGAGTTTCTATTCACTTCCAACAATAAAAAAATTGATAAATAAGAGAAAATATAACAAATTCTCTAATGCACTAATTTCAGCAAGAGAAAATAATGCTAATCAATTAAAAACAAATTTTTATTTTTATGCTTTAAAACAAGTATAAAAACATGTAAATTAAAATCAGGGTTATCTTTCAATGAGAGACACTATCTTTCAATTGATGAGATAACTCTTTACAACATGCATAAGTGAATATACGATGAGATTCAGTGAAAGAAAAGAGATTCACACAACCTATTCCAGAAGTGAAAGACTCTTTTTTGGTAGATCAAAAAACCAACACAAACTCAAAAACCAAAAACTGTAAATACAAGTGATTTTCCTAAAAATAAAATCAAAGAAAGTGATCTAAATCTATCATTGATTTTTCCAAAATATAAACTATGCCAATGTAATCTATGCACAATTCACTTGGAAAGTACACAAACATATTCTATGCATAATTTTTGTTCATATTTTGAAAATGAAAATTCTAACTATGCAAATTTAATATATGCAAGAGAATTCTCAAACACAAGATATTCCAAATTAGAGAAAGATCAACAAGATTATTTTCCTTCACTAATGTAATCTAAGGAACCAATCAGGTGCAAGTAAAGAAAATTTGGTGAGAATTCTGAAGGTCAAAAGTAAAAACACTCAAAGGCAATTAACACTCAGACACGATTGGCCATGGGTTCCCCCCTTTCTCCTATTGTAGCTAGTCATTTCATGGAAGACTTTGAATCAAGGGCCCTATCATCTTCCCTTTTCAACCTAGGATTTGGAAAAGATTTGTTGATGGCACCTGTGTGGTTTGGCCACATGGTAAAGAGAAGTTGGACCTATTTTTCCAACATCTTAATGATCAATCTTAGTTCATTAAGTTCACCATGGAATTTGAAGTATATTGTAGCATGCCCTTTATATAATTCCTCCCTTATAGGAATGAAGAAGGTTATTTTTCTCATGAAGTCTTTAGAAAGAAAGCACACACTTAGCAGTATTTACATATTTGTTCTCATTGTTTCCTTTCTAAAAATATTGGTTTTCTCATTACCCTAGCTACCATAGCCTTCAGAATATCTGATGAACACCACTTCGAAGGTGAAAAATCTCATCTCCTTAATTTTTTTAATAATAATGGTTATATCAAGGTTCAATGTCTTAGATCTTTTCAAAAAGTAGAAAAAGGACCTAGAAATAAGAAATATCCTTGTAATCAGTTATCTGGAGTTCACCTTCTGTTTATTCAAGGTATTACTGATAAAATAACTATGATCCTAAGGAGACATAATATTTCCTCAACATTCAAGCCCCTCTGTACCATTTGGAGTTTGCTTAGATCCATTAAGGACCTAATTTTCCCTAAGGATAGTAAGGGTGTTTACTTGATTCCGTGCTCTTGTGGGACATCTTAAATTGGTGAAACTTGTAGATCCATTAATCAAAGAATTCTTCAACATTTTGTTGATCTTAAACATAGTACATCACGATCCTTTGCCTTAGCATATCACGCCGAAAAAACTAAACATCATAATTGCATTGAAGATGCTAAGTTTATTGCAAGTATTCACCGTTTGCACAACCATAAGTTGAGGGAAGTACTAGAAATCGAAAAGAGGTTGGTTAAACTTAACATGAAAGATGGGTGGAGTATTAGAAGATGTTGGATTCCTTCCCTCCACTCTCCTTTTTTTAACATATAATTAATTAACTCAATTAGTATGTAATTTTTTATTATTATTATATATATATTAACTCAATGAGTAAGTAAGAAATAAAAATATTAAACTATATTCAATAATATTTAATTATTAATTGACTCAAATTACATAAAATAATAATAAATAAATAACAATAATAATAATAAGTAAATAATAATAATAATAATACTCTTGATTAGAACATCAATGTTTGATCCTCAATTAGTTCAAATTAGGAGTTTCATTTCAATTTTCAAATCAAGGGTTGCGATGGCGATAGAAGCATCTAGGGTTTACTGTTCTAAGTTTATCAGTGGCACCGGGATGGCCACTTCCAAGCACTCTGGAAAATGGTGGCTCAGCACTGGCCTGGAGATTCTGGGCCCCAAATGCAGGCTGCCCACTCTTGAAAAATCTCCACTTATTTGCAGATTTCATTGCTTTGAGCACTCTACAGACTCAAGCCATTATCGCGCTTTCTCTTGTCTGGTGTTCTCTTTGGCCTATGCCACCCATGAAAACAGAAAGGTCATCAATGATAAAGTGTGTAGCACCCTCATTTCAGCATTGATAATAGATCACCGCATGTTCTGTCTACTGTTCGCTAACCGAAATCTACAGGGCAATAAGATCTGGCACTGGCTTCTCCTCAGCGCAGGTGCGGCCGCGACTGATGTGAATCCATTCCTTACAAACACTTCAGGCTGCTCTGCAACCACCGCCCTATCATTAGTATTAAGGATTTCATTTAAAGCTCAATATTGGGGCTATTCTCCACCTTTTTGGGCTGTCGTAGTCCTTGATGAGGGAAAGGAATCAGGGGTTTACCCTAGTGACTTGGCTGCATCAGAAAATTACGAAGCATCTTCATTTCTCCATGGCAGAGTGGTAGAGGAAGCATCAGAAAACCATGCCCATAAGCATTTTAAGATCCAGGAAGGTTGGCCTCTAGACTCCACCTCCATTGTATGCAAGAAGCAGTCTTGCCTCTTGGACCAGCCAGATCTACTAGCAGAAGTACCAGCATTCCAAATCCAAATCACACTCCTCTCTGGAAAAACGCTACTACAATGGGTGTGTGCAACAGATCTAGTGCAGGATCTCTCATGCAAACTTGAACTTCGGTTGGGGATCCCTTCCTCTTATCAAAGATTGTTGTATAAAGGTAAACAACTAGAGGACTCTTTTCCCCTCTCCTTTTATTGTATTCAAAGAGATGCTTCCATTGTATTTACCCTTCGTCTAAGAGGAGGTTCACCAGGGCAAACCGCTTCTGATCCTCCATTTTCTTACAAATATGTAGTTCATAAAGATGTTATCCACCCACAGTCCTCTTCAAAATCTGCTCAACCAACCATGGCTCCCAAGCCATTCTTGTTGGATAAATTGGAATAAACTCCTTCTATTGAAATCTCTAATCCTGCACTTGCTGATCATTACCAAACATTTGTAGAATCGACAGTCAGATGCAGATTTAATGGCCTATGGCCTCGCACAGAAAATTTATACCAGTGGGTTCACTCCAACTGGACTAAAAAATGCAGAATCTTTTTATGCTCAAAAGGCTTCTTCATTGTGGCTTTTGCCTTAAATTAGGACTACCAGAAATCCGTAACAAGAGGGCCATGGTTCTGGGGCTCGGCTAGGCTTTTCCTCACCCCATGGTTTCTAGATTTCGACCCCTCTACAACAGTCATCACCAAAATTCTGATCTGGGTTAGGCTCCCGAACCTTCCAGCGCATCTATGGCATTTCTCTATTTTCTTAGGCATTGGAGACACCTTTGGACGCTATCTTGCCACAGACAACACAAGAAGGGAGAATGGACTCTACACTTATGGCAGATTATGTGTGGAAATAGACATCACTAAAGGATTGCCAGATCAAATCAACCTCAAGGTTAGGGACTTTCACTGGACTCAAACCTTGGACTACAAGAATACGGCCTTCTGATGTTGCCATTGTCGTCAAACTGGGCATATCCAAAATACATGCACTAAGCTCCTCAACAAGAAGAATAATTCCAATCGCAAGCCCAAATCCAAGAGATGGAATTCCTATGTTCCTCCACCCCCAATGGAAGACATAGACTCCTCTAGCTCAAATGAGGAGGAAATTGAAACTAACGGAGAGAATGTTGGGATTTCGATGGATGCACCCTCAGCCAGTCCTGCGGATCCCTGCGCCCCTCTGGCCTCTCAGAAACGCTCTCATGGGTCTTCTTCCTCAGACTCTAATAAGGATATTCCACCTTCAACGTAGAATAGTCTACAACTGGTTTCACCCCAGCCAAGCTCCAATGGCTGGGTCAAATTAAGTAAGAAAAAAGGGAAAACATTTCATTTGACAGTATCCACCCACTCTGGGCAGATACCCTAATCCAGCTCTGACTTTTCTGCTTCCTTGTTATCTTTTTGCTCATTCCTTGGTTGTTATTGAGGAGAGGGGTGATATCCTTTCGCCTCCAGCTCCCTTGCTTTTCAGCTTCGCCTGCACACAAGCTCTGATTGTACTATATGTTTTCTCTTACTATAATTAGTCTTATTCATTAAAAAAAAAATACTCTTGATCAATTCTTTTCTAGATTTTTCTAATTCTAGTCAAACTAGTCGTTATTTACATCGGCTAGTTGGAGCTTTCCTCATCTATTTAAACTAGTTCCTAGATCTGATTTCTCATGTTGTTGTGATGATGAACCACACTGACTAGTTTGAAAAACATCGAAAAAGTTTTCTTATATGTGGTTTTCACCAAAAAACATTATACACAATTTATGGGTCACAGAAGCAAATTCCTAATATGTAAAATATGTATTTTATTTTATTTTATTTTATAAATTTAGTTAATTTTATATATGTGTATATAATTATTTTATTAATAAATTTAATTAACATAATTGATTTATAAATATTACTTTTAATTATTTACTTAGTTTTTACTAATTTAATTAATCATTAATTAATTAATTTAATATTTATTTAAGAACCACCACAGCTCACCCTTTTGCATATATATCTATGTATTATAACCATATAATAAAAATATATTAAAGTGTGTGTGTGTGTGTGTATATATATATATATATATATATATATATATATATATATATATATAGCATTTTAAGATGTCAAAATAATAGTGAGCTGGGGAGGCTTCTCCCCAAGCTTTTTGAGCATAGGAATAAAATGTTAAATCAAAATAAATAACTCTTTTCTTTAGGTTCGATAGACCAAAAATTGGTCTCAGTGAACGTTAACCATCATCTTCATATATATATATATATATATATATATATATATAAACGTTATGACATTATCTCGCTCTCCCTGAAAGTTCAAATTTTGCATCAATTAATAACTCTCGAGCTTAGTCATCCTGAGAATGATGTCAAAGTTGGAAGAGTCATAGTGGATGGGGATCTGAGAGATTTTGAATTCATCATATGAGAAGATATCATTAATGTAGAGAGAGGTAAAACTCACAACATAAACTCCCCTCCTCTCAATACATTCCATTATCCATATATATTATCCCTTATACCTCTAGTTAACTCATTCTTCAGTCATACGTATTTTATTTGTAAGTTATAATATTTAGTGCTATTTATTTCAAATTTATTTTGTTCACTTATATTTTTTATATTTTGTTTTAATATATATATATTTAATAAACTGCTTTTATTTTTTCTAAAACTCCGCAAATTTTAGTAAACTAGCAAGTTTTGGAATCCAAACTTTGACTACTCATATCTTGAGTTCTACTTAGTCAAATGAGGAAAATGAGAGTTCTATATAAAGTTATTTCCATGAAGAAAAATCTAGAAATATTGAATCAAGCACACCTAGAGATTTATTATTAGAAAATAATTAGGAGAAGTTGGAGCTATGAATTTGCGACAAAAAATCAAAATTTTGAGTTTGATTTAGGAATTTAATTTGCGCAAAATATCTTTTAGTTTCAAATTCCTTCATGATTATTGATTTTTCTAGAGAAATCCCACAGGAAGGCAATGGAAAGCACAAATATCCCTTTATTTCATTTATTAATTCTTAAACACCAATAAACTGCTCAGGTTTTTGTCTAAAACTCTGCAAATTTTATTAAACTAGCAAGTTTTGGAATCCAAACTTTGACTACTCATATCTTGAGTTGTACTTATGAGTTATGCTTATCCAAATTATAAAAATGAGAGTTTCCTATAAATTTATTTGCATGGAGAAAAATCTAGAAATATTGAATCAAGCATACCAAGAGATTTATTATTCCAATATAATTAGGAGAAGTTGGAGCTATGAATTTGCAACAAAAAATAAAACTTTTGAGTTTGATTTAGGAATTTCATTTTCCCAAAATATCTTTTAGTTTCAAATTCATTTATAGTTATTTTATTTTTCTAGAGAAATCCCATAGGGAGGCAATCAAAAGCACAAATATCGCTTTATTTCATTTATTAATTCTAATTTCAAATTGAGAATTGGTTATGACAATTTTGATATTTTTGTTTCAGGCACAATTTAAATTGGCTTTAATTTTCATTTTTGAATGGGTTTTGATAGAGAGCTTGTTGCAAGGATATGAGGTCAAGGATTTTCAAAAATGAGATTCGTCCATCAGAGAAGGAAAAGTAAAATTTGCGGCTCTAAAAAATATGTATCTAAACTAATTTGAATGGCTCTCCTTTTAGGGACATGTTTTTGTAAATCATAAATAATAATATTTAGAATGAGTAAGGGGTTCCTCTTTTATGCAATATGTGGAGACTTTTAGCACTTTTTTAAGGTAATTTTTTTTCCTGTAGGTAGAGAGGAATTCTTATATCTTAGTGTTGGTGTATTTTATTTTCAAGCTCAAGTACATGTCTTTGGAGCACATCTTGCAATATTGCTGCACTTTTCTTGAGTCATAGAGCTAATTTTTTGGGAGTATTGTTGAGGAGATGCATTGTAAAATAGAGCAAGGGTTTGATGCTTTAATTTTATTCAAATACTTTTATTTATTAATGCAATTTTTATTTTCTTTTAGTGAGATATTTGTGCCAGTTACTCCATGTTTTGAACTTCTTTAGATATGAGAATGATTGTTTATTATATTAGCTATTTGATCTTGTAATTGTATCGATTTTATATTGATTTTTAAATTTTATCTTACTTTTAATCAAATTTATGAGTAATTTTTTACTAAAGAATTCCACTAAAAATAGATTTAATTATCATTGAATGGTGTGAACTTTTTATATTATCCAATTGTTCATATTTTGTTATTCTAAGCTCTAAGAAGAATATTTACTGCACTTAAAATATCAGTTTTTAGAAATAGTTCAGAATCATAATATTCATTATTAAAAACATGTTAAATCTCCATTATTGTTTAATCCTTGCACTTGGTATTTGGGATTTATCTCCTAGGTATCATGATAGATTAGTTTGCCTTGTTTTCATACATTGTTAAATAAGCCTTCATATAGATATAAATTTTAAATTGAATTACCATTATTGAAAATTCTCCCTACGCAAGAGAAATTGCATTGGCGATTTGGATGAGCCCTTATGTTAGCTTAAGGATTGATTTATTGCATGTGAACTATAAGAGAGTAAGTATGATTGCTTCTTTTTGTTGATATGTAATTAGAGACATCAAAATTCATTAGGAAGAGTGGGGGGGGTAACTGGACCCATTAGAACCAATCAAAAGTACCATCCCAAATGGATAAGGGCTTGATTGGGGCCTTCAATAGGTGACCTCCACATTATCGATTTTGGTCATTTTCTCCCATCACCAAATTTTTCTCTAGAAGGAGGGACAACGATAAGTTATCTATCTGGAGTTTTGTATTTTGAATGTTTTATTTATTTGAATTCTCTTATGCTAAAATTATTATTTGGAGTTGTATCTCTAGATATACATTTTCCACCACTCTAAAATATCTTATAAGACTCTTGTCAAAGGTAAATTTTGAAGGTAAGAGAATTTCTTGTACAAATGATCATGCTTTACAATTCATTCAAAATTTTACAAATTCTATTTTTTCCGATATTGATGGAGGGTGTCCTATGAAATATATTTACTCTCACTTTCATATGTAAAGTCAAGATATGGTGCATCTCTCTTCTCGTTGCCTCTATTCACAGTTGCGACCAATTTATCACAAATTTTTGCACAAATTTGATGGCTATGATTATGAACAGATATGCGATGAACTTGAAAATTTATGGAATGTTGAAATGAACCTTCCATATATTTTTCTATTAGACATCAATTAATTTGTTCCAGATTTAAAGCTAAATATAGACCTTAATATATTGCATTGATGGAATGGTCTAAATATGATTGTTTCCTTCCTTGTATCCCTAACAATTTCCGTGAAAAAATAATATATATTTTTCTTAGCATGTTTTCCATGGTTGAAGAGCCTCTCATGACTAATAGCATGGTCAACTCTCTTCAGGAAGAAAATGCAGAAATTTCTAATCAGTCTTCTCGGGAAAGAATAATCTCGTCCAAAATAAATAATTTTGATCCCGAGGATGCTTTAAATCATGTTTCTATTGTTCAATAATCTGCTCAAAATCAAAAGGAAAGTGTTTTTCATAACGAAGAAGAAAATCAATAAGGAATAATGCAAATTCAAAATTCCAACATTGTGCATTTTTCTGCAAATTATTCTAAGTTTTCTCACGCTCAAATTAATGATCAACCAAAATTTTTGGAGAAACCAAGAATTAATCTTTAGGAAACTGTGGTCATCTAGATATATGATGAATAATATGAAATTTGGATTATGGAAAATGAGCAAGAGTCTACAAGCAAAGAAATTTCCTGGTTCATATCTTCAAATAGTCAGTGCTCTCTTTATCGTGATATCCCAATATCTCATTCTCACTTCCATCATGTGAGAATCATAACACAAATAATAATTTGCAAGAAAGGCTATTAATAGATAGAATACAAAGCAATTCCCAATACAACCAATTTTCATTACTTTTAAATCATTATTTAATGCAGAAATTATAAAATTTTGATGAAAATAATGTTATTTCTTCTCTTAGTAAGTAGTTTTATAGACATATTTTTCACTTCAGATTATATTCAGTAAACTCAATGATCATGAGCATATGTGAACTTCATTAAATATATACCTCTTCATTCTTTTAATTCTAATCATAAGAAGAGGTTACTTCTCTAATTTGGATAAAATCGACATCTCTAAGGTAAATTGCAATGATATTCTTGAAGGTAATTTGATATGCTTATTTTCATCTTTTACTATTTTCCATCCTAAATTTAATCTTGATTTTATTTTAATATTTTCTAATTTTAGCTCTATTTTACAAATCGTCACTAGTTACACTAAAGGTTTCATTATAACATGCTCCTACCATTTCTAACCAAACTAACTGGTCCAACGAGGTAAACATGTGATGAATAGTTACCATGATATCGTTCAACTCCCCATTGATAGTTAAGGAAGTGGAACTAACATGACGAGACCAATCTAACCTTCCTCAGAAGATACATAACCTTCATAAGCTAACCAACCCCTCAAGTTATCCAAACCTTGAGATGACTTAATTTTTCACTTCCCTAGAGCCTTAGTTGATCGAATGACAAGGCATGAATGCGACTTTAGCCCTCTATTTTCTCCTAAAACAAGGAATCCATATGATTATGGAATTTCCCAGGTAGTTTTGTACTACTGACCCTAGATTTTGAACCACTTTTTCAAGGCTAGGAGTCATGACACTTCCAAGAACTTCACAGAACTTTGAGCAATGATAAATAAAATTGAAATGAGGTTACTATTGTAAACACTTGAACAAGTACTTTATCCGACCCCTACCAGCCATGACAGGAATTTTCTCAAACATATCACAAATATGTAATCTATATAACATAACAACATATTTGAGCATAGGGGACTCATACTTATCTGAGATTCATAAATAAGAATTGATGCATTATCAAAATAGATGAATTATCATCTATTAGGTAATATATTCATTTTCCATTCATTTTATAATAAAAACATGATAAGATCCATGCATTAAGTTTGCTATAAAACATACTCCTAACCAACATATAACAAACATAAATAAAAATATATAACAACAATAAAAACCACATATGAATGAGTACACTTACGCACAAAATACCAAGGAGAAGGATCTCTTATTAATGAATTCCTAAGATGACCAAGTCATGGACGTCCATGAACCACCCGATCATATATTGGGCTAAACCAAATTATTCTTTTAGAAAGACACCCTCGTACCATATTCCAAGCTTTAATGTGGGATCTCACTAAACAAACCTAAAAAAAAAACAAAACAGAGCTTCCATAGGCCAAACCACCTCAATTCTCAACTATTGGTTCCACCTAATGGTAGGACATTCATAACCATTACCAAATCAATCTCTACCAATGTTGTCTAGGGCTCGAGAGCATTATTTCCAACCAAGGCCTCTAGGAATAGTAACTCAACACGTAGATGTTGTTGAGCTCCAGAGCATTTGTCCAACTAGGGCTTTGAGGACTATCAACTCAACCCACCAGTTGATCCATAATCTTTTTCCAACCAAGGATTCTAGGACTAGTGACTCAACCCAAGTTTTTATAGGGCTTCCAATGTTATTGTCCAAGTAAGGATCTAGGAACTAGAAACTAAACCCATAGTCATAAGGAAAATGAGAACCAACCAAAAATAAAAAATAAAAAGGAAAGAAAACCACAACATAATGGATATAAAGGGAATGGAAAGGCTAGGAAAAACCACTATCAATCTAGGAAATCCTCCATGCAAGTGAGAGATCATAACAAAAAACCCACATGCATGTGTCATGCATGCCAAAACTAGCAAGGAAACCATACATGAAACTTGGTACCTACAATAAAAACCCATTATTGTTGTTGATATCGATGTCCTCTTGCATTATCCTACTCTTATTTTTCCTTCTTTCTCCAAATCCCAAGTGCGCCACACTCCTCCAAAAGTGCTCCAAGTAAACTCTAAGTGTCCAATAGTATGAGAGAGAGAGAAAGAGAAATAGAGAATGGGAGCTCCAAAACTAAATTGACAAAAGTATCAATGGAAAAAAGTTTTGAACTAATCCTCAAAAGACTTTTTATCAATTAGGCCTCTATTTTCTTTGTTTTCCATTCATTTCCTCTTCACATGAAACCTATGACCTTTCACTTACGTTTCCTCATATTTTCCATTATTTTCATAAATAAAATGAAAATTAATTCCTCATGCCTTTCCAAATCCTTTTCCATTTCTTTTCCAAATTTCCATATACATTAATTAATCACAAGTGATCCACATCACTATGCTTTTACCCAACATTCATCTTGGAATATGTGTCATATGACCATGGTTATTATTTTAACTTTATTACCTAGATTTTTTTTTTCCTAGGGGTTGTTACATATCCCCACCCCCCATAGAGGAACTCCATCCTTTTTTTCAATGACACCTATGACTAGCAAAACCATTGAGACAAAAACATATTTCCCATGGAGCTTTATAAAACAACTCGTTGCAGTATTTACAATGGCATCCTGTTGAGAATCAAACTAACATGAGAAACATAAAAACATGATAATCATAACAACATGACAGCCATACCTCTCATTAGAGCTTTATAACACATCTCATAGAGCTATTTACATCCATATACATATATATACATTTACAAGCACATCACACTAGCACATATGCCAAAAAAATTCTCTCAACAAACAAATAGAGAATGATACATAGCTCACATATGATCAACCATCTCCCATGTAGCTTCATCGGGCCTAAGGTTCTTCCACTGCACTTTAACTTGCTTGATTTCTTAGTTTAGTATCATGAGCATATTTCTTTGTAAGATACACTAAGCTTCCAACCATAATTCTCCTTCTAGCTCTAGATGCAATATAGACCAGTCAATCACATAATCAACATCTTTAAACCATCATTGAAGTAATGAAACATGGAAACCATCATTGAATTTTATTGTCGGAGGAAGCGTAAGTTGATAAGCTATTGTCCCAATCCTTTTAAGAATATTGAAAGGTCCACAAAATCAAGGTTCCATCTTAGCACATGATCCAATCTTCAAGGAGTTACTCTTGGGAATTATGCACAACTGAACCTATTCCCTATGTTGTAACTCATTAAACATCCTATTTTGATATGGATAATTTTTTTTTTTGTCCTGTGCATCCTTTATCTTCCTTTTGATTACCTGAATTTCCTATTCAATATCTTCCAACATGTTCAGTCCAATCAATACAATGTTAACCAAATCACTCGAATTGATGGGAGTAATACAACTCTGATCATATAGTGCCTCAAACAGAATCATATTTTTTTACTCTTGATAACCATTATTATAAGAAAACTCAACCAACAGAAGGTACTCCTCACATATCCTCTGTTGATGCATCACATAAATCCTCAACATGTCCTCCAATGTTTTTTTGACCCTTTTTGTTTTCCCATTTGTCTACAAATGATAAGTAGTGTTGAAAGCCAACTATTTAAGCAAACCTACAAATAACTATTTCCAAAAGCTAAAAGTGATCTTAGCACCCTTGTCTCACACAATATTCTCTGTAACACCCTGCAAATTCATCACGTCACTGATGAATACCTATGCCACATCACTAGTTGAATATGTAGACTTCACCAGGATGGAGAGCTCTACCTTTGTTAACTTTTCCACCACAACCATGATGGAATCGTGTTGTCTAGATGTATTTTGAAAAGTTGTGATAAAATTCATAGAATGAATTCCCATTTCCACTCTAGAATTGGAATATGTTGTAGTAACCAACCTGGATGCTTATAGTCTGCGTTTACATGTTGACAATCCAAAAAATAGCCACAAACTCTCCCACTTCCTTCCTCAAATTCGGCCAATAATAAAACTTCTTCTTCATTGTCAATATCTTTTGACATCCTAGGTGACCTGAATATGAATTACCATGAAATTCCCTCAATATGAGATTCTTGAGCTGACTGTTGGTCTGACACATATATCATGCCCATAAATCTGACCACGCCATTTGTCGTGAGACGATAGGCCACACATTTATCATGTATACCTTGTTCTAATCGATGCATAAGCTCCCTATACCTGTTGTCTTACTAAACTTCCTATAAGATCCGATCATGTAAATTTGTCCCATATGAACTGATAACTATAAGGTGATTTACCTGCACCCTTCTCCTAAGAGCATCTGCAATGATGTTCTCATTCCCTTTAATATACTTGATCTCAAAGTTAAACTCAGTGATCATGTCCAACCATCTAGCTTCCCTCGCATTCATATTTGTTCATTCAAATAAATACCTCAACCTCGTTTTATCACTCATCATTAAAACCCTCCTACCAAGAAGATATTGATTCCACATATTCAATGCATGGATGATCCCTCCCAACTCAAGATCACGTGTCATATAATTGTACTCATACTCATTCATGCTCATTCATGCTCGAAACTTCTCATGATAAAGTTTTGACTTATATTTATTTAATTATTTTTGTGGAATTTATAATTTCAAATATTTATTTGAAAAACCAAAATAATATATATTATTCATTATATTATTTGTATTTAATTAAAAAACAATAACTATTTTTTTAAAAATCAAAATAATATATATTAATCATTATATTATTTTTATTTAATTAAAAAAATAATAAACTAATTATTAAAATACTATATCGTATTTAATTTAATGTTTAACATTGGTATATCTAAAATTATAATTCAAAGTTCATTTTGAAATATTTGTGTTAGTGGACGAAATACTTTTCAGTTCTTGACAATATTATTTTACACATAAGCCCATAGACCCATGTCATTCTTGCACAATTAAAACAAATACCAAAACGACCTGAACAAGAACACGTGGTCGATTTCATTTTCACAGGTGAGAGACCAAGCATCCAAAGATCACATGTAGGTAGAGCGTTGCAGGACGTTTTGGGAAGTAGCCGATGAAGATAAGAAGTAAGCACCATTTCACAAAAACTTCCCCCATGACCGAATCAAGTCACGCATCACCTCCTATTAGTCAAAAGAGTGACTCATCCATGATCCCAGTCTCTCCGTGCTCGGAAGATACCTCGATCTATCCATATACACAAGTCGTTATTTCTTATCAGAAAAGCTGGATTTTTGCTCACCTTAATGCGGAGGGAGTATTACGAGTTAGAAAAGCTGGATTTTTGTTCAGCCTCATGCGGAGGGACTACTCCGACTCGGTGATATCATCATTTTAAAATTGTGGAAAAGTGAAAACGTCAGCTAACTCGGCGGTCATATTATGCAGTTGGCGTGGAATATTGATTAGTGTAATATTGATTAAATCATGTATGAAGACTTCAGAAAATGAATAACCATCAAACTATCCCTTGTCCTCTGGACTTTGGAATGTTACAACAGCACGAGTTTCCACAGTGCTCACTGACTATGCGTTTTGAAAAAATAAAGCTTACCAGACTAAGTCCATCATGGTTTAGGTAGAAAGAAGAAAAATCAAGAAAAAGGAGTTTCTAGCACTATAAAATCCCCCCTCTTCTGCCTGTCATGAAACAAGTTTCGTGCTGCAACGAGAGTTTGAGCTTTGAAGTTTCGCAATGGATTTTAAATCGGTGGTAATGGCTAAATCATACTTCTGGTCTTGTTGGTTGCAAACAATGTTTGTGATTTTTAAATTTTCTGTGCCTGAAAAAATTACAAGCCGTTTCTAACAGAGAATATCTTCAGACTACATTCAATTCGGTTGTTGCTATTATGCTGCTGGTAACGCTGGACTCGGGTTGGGCTACTAAAGGAAAGGTGGCTGAGATAACTTATTCAAGCGCTTCTCAGATCTTCAATGTCATGAACTACGGTGCACATGCAGACGGTCTAAAAGATGATCGGCTGGTGAATATCTTTTAATCAATGATATAGATTCAATAATCTTTTGATATTTTTGTAAAGTTTGAAGCACTTGGTATATATTCATACTTGAAACTGTAATCCATGGCGCATTCTTTGAAATTATATAAATACCTTTATATAGTTTAGATTTTAAGAAAATTCCCTCGAAGAAACTTTACATATTTTTAATTTTCGCCATTTAAATTAGTTTAGTATTCGTGTAGTGGTAATAGTTTTTTCTTCCTTTATCAATGTCACGAATGTCACGGCACTGAATGGAATTCCTATAGGTATAAATAAGAAATAAGTTGAATATGGAAAAATATCTATATGCTGAAGGGTGAGAAACTTATTATAATTTAGTTGTTAAATTAGTTGTACGATAGTTACTTTTACTTTTAGGTGTTAATTAATAATGCAGGCTGATTTATTCTTGTTATTCAAGGAAACCAATTTACCTAGAGCTATTCTCTAGTGGTCCTTAATGGGGCTGGCTTTCACTCTTACTAGTTGCATGTGGGCCATAGGTAGTTAACTGGTTTCCTTATGTTCAAAAATATTTTTTATTTTCCAGATTTAAATCAGTTTAGTATATTCTTGTAGTGATAATAGTTTTTTCTTCCTCTATCATCATTGTCATGTCAAGTTGGAATGTGCCTATTCCTATAGCTTTAATTTGAATAGGGAAAAGTATCTATATGTTTTCTAGAGGGTGAGAAAAATGATTCTAGCTTAGATGTCAAATTAGTAGTGGGAAAAGCATTATGAGGTGTTATCTAAGATTGGAGGCTGACTTATCACTGTTATTCAAGGAATTCAAGCTACCTGGAATTACCAGGTGGTGGTCCCTAAGGGGAAAGGCTTTCACTCTTACTAGTTGCATCTACGTCTTGGGTAGTTAACATGTTTCCTTAGGTCCAAAAAGAGAGGCTCTTAGTCAAGTTTTAGGGCATCCTCCATGGCCATCTTTTAACAGTGGAAAAACCTATCACATCTCAGTTGTCAAACCAGTGAAGGGACAACTATCACTTGCTGCTATCCTCAAATACAGGCTAACACGACACTATTTTTCAAAAAAAACCAAGCCACTTGCAGATGGTTCAGGAGAGTGATAACTTCACAAGAGTGATAACCTGTTTTTTGCAGTCCAAGAAATCTAGCTCTTATAATTTGTAATAAAAAAATATTTCTTTTTCAAATAATTAAATATGTAAGATGAGAAAATTATTACTATAGTTATACCTACAAATTGTTTCTCCTTTGTAATTTTTAGGCATTCAAAGAAGCATGGGAAGCGGCATGCATGGCATATTCGAAGGCAGTGTTGCAAGTACCATCGGGAAAGAAACTTCTAATCACGCCCGTGACATTTCTTGGTCCTTGCAAGTCTCATATTTCAGTCGAGGTAAGAATGTTGTATATTGGATTGTATGCATTTTGGGATAATAGATGCAAAGTATCATGAAAGTTCCTAAAATTACCGTGTTAAATCGTTTGTTGAAATCGTAAAATATTAGATAATGGGAACAATACTTGCACCCAAGGAACGATCTGCATGGAATAGCAACGAACTTGGTATGTGGGTTCAATTTGCTGGTATATCTGGGTTGACCATAGAAGGTGGCGGTTTCATTGATGGTCAAGGCCAGGATTGGTGGTCTAAATCATGCAAAGTTAACCAACAACAGGTAAGTGTTATCTTTATTGTTCTATTTCACCTTGTCTTTTTGACACAATGGTTTACATGTGCTTGGTGGTCCTGTTAAACCATTACAAAAATTGTTTCATTCATTTGCACAATACACGATGCACACATGGCACTAGTAGAATCTCCCACCATATGCGGATCTTATCTCCATCTTAGCCGCCATTGAAAATCCTGTCACGATCTCTCCCATACACCACTCTTATATATTTCCTCCATCTCTTCCGGCATGGAATACCCACGTCCGACTCCATCCACAAGCTTTACCCGAATCTAACATTTACCATTAAAAATAAATACAGTAGTTTAAACCGGTCGCTTCAATTTATATTAATCACTGCAATTTCTTCTGTGCAGGGTTGCTTGGATGTGGCTCCCTCGGTTTGTTTCCACCCTGCAGACATAACTTAATCGCCTTCTTTATTTGCTCGAAGAAAGATGCAATGTTATTTCGGTAATTTTAATTTGAGGTTGTGCTCATGCAGATTTTTGGTTTTGGGTTGGTCTTACAGGCAATGACTATCACTGGATGTTCGAATGTTTTGATAAGAAATTTGCTGTTTGTCAATAGCCAACGAATGCACCTCGTAGTGGTAGACTCTTCTAATATCCAATTGAGTGGGCTGCATATACAAGCCCCTGAAGAAAGCCCAAACACTGATGGCATTCATATAAAAAGAGTTCAGAATGCCCTAATTGACAACTGTATCATCGGGACAGGTTCGAAGTTTGTAATTTCACTAATTGTGTTTATCTATTTATTCACATATTCCCATGCAGCATAGATCCATTTTCTTAATAACAAATTAGTAAGTATCCATCTAGATTAATTAGTTTTATCTTAATGCTGTTGCTATAGTGTAAACATTATCATATTGAAAAAAAAAAAAAAAAACATAACATTTTCTGCTAATTATGATTATAAATACTGTATATCAGGGGATGATTGCGTTTCAATTTCGTCTGGCTCATCTACTATTAATGTTAAAAACATAAACTGTGGGCCAGGCCATGGCATCAGGTGAGATAAGCATCTTGGATCTTATTCTACTCTCAAAAGAGATAGTAAGGATGAAATCTCAATTGTACTTCTTCCTTCTGACAGCATTGGAAGCCTTGGAAAGAATGGAGAAAAAGCAGAAATTGAGGACATTCTAGTCCAAAATATCACTTTTGTTGAGACATCGAATGGAGCCAGAATCAAGACATGGCAGGTTAGTTTAACATATGTACGGATCCTATAATTATTTCTATTCAACTTAAAATTAACTCTTCAAATTTTCATTATGAGGTGGTAGTTTATTACAATCGTGATTCATATTAATCTCGATTATCTACCACGATTATAACGGAATTCATGTTTTTTCTAAATATACAGGGTGGTTCTGGTTATGCACATAATATCACATTTGAGGACATAGTTGTTGATAATGTTAGGAATCCGATTATCATTGATCAATACTATTGCGATTCTGGTTCACCTTGTAAAATTCAGGTGATCAACTAACTTTTATGTGTAATTGCATATTTTCACTACATGCTCGAGTGAAATAAACATGATGCATACATATTAATTTATCGAGAATCATTGTCATGATGTGTTATATATATATATATATATGCAAGTTTTTTATTTCCGCTGAATGCTTAGAAGCGAAAACTATGATATATTGCAATAATTTTTTTTAGAAAGATTGGTTTTGAATTTTGGAATAAATAATACTTTCTCTCATGTTGTTGTGTGCAGCCATCTGCAGTGCAAATAAAAGATGTCACATATAGAAACATAGAGGGAACGTCATCGACGAATGTGGCTATGAACTTTATGTGCAGCGAAACAGTTGCGTGCACAGGAATTACTTTGGAAAATGTTAAGATAACTTCAATGGATGGAAATAAAGTAAAGTCTATATGTGTCAATGCTTTGGGAAAGTCTTTTGGGACTAATTTTCCTCCGAGCTGCCTTAAAAACTAATCCGTTCCCTTGGATTTATTAGAAAATAACACAATAAATCGATGGTGAAACTTAACATGAGTCGATTATAGTGCTTTTTGATGTATGGGAACTTAAAAATAATATGAAATTTGGTATTTTTTGTCAACTTACTTTACTCTGTATGTTCTGTTAATATTATAATCTGGAAATATTGACTGCCATAAATAGGATTATTAGAATGATGTATTAAATCACAAAAGGTCAAATAAAAAAATGGTCTAATGAGCACAATAGTAGGATTGTTGCACTGATAGAAACATGAGCAAAATTAAATGATTTTAATAAATATAAATTTATAAATATTTTATGAGATGAAATTAAAAAATAATATATTATTAAAAAAATAATATAAATTAGAAATAGTGGTATTTTATTATATTTAAAAATAAAAATGTGCTTTATTAATAAATGTGGTCATAATTTTGATTTGAAAAATAAATGAATTTTTTGAATAGTTAGATATATTAACTAATGTGGTCATATTTTTAGTTTGAAAATATAATTTAATTTTTTAATAATTTAGATAATAATATTGTAATATCATTAAACTGTATTTAAGTTAGTATTGATAAGAAAAGGTTATTATTTGTTTTGTCATGTTCAATGTTGATGAAACGGTTTAAATCAATAACTATGTTATTCAATTCGTAATTAATTTGATGTAGTTATCTTAAATATGGAATAAAAATAAGGAAAAAGGTTAATATGAAGCCTTCCAAAACCTTACGAACGTCGACACTCCAAAAACCTTCTTATACAAGAGTTTCAAATTCTTGTATTGGTAGTGAAAATGGAGGCCACAGTGTAAACCATCGCCATTATTCACAACATTGATAAGGCTAATTCAAAGGTTATGAACATGGTTAGAAGCGAAAATCTATTGTGATTGGTGTGTAACTAATTCGATGGTTTGTAACTAATTTGATTAAGTACACATGCTAACACAATTTGTGCTATAAATTGGAGGGGAAGATAAAACTTTACATTTCTCTATATTTTGATCACCAAAATTTTTTAATATAGTAATTTCTTAATATATTTGTGGACTTTGTTTTAATGTCAATAGGGTTTTTAATAGTTTAGAACTTGTGAGCAGGATTTGTTAGAAATTGTAGCAGGAAAGGATGAATTTGACTTGTCTTTTATTAAAATTTAGTAACCCGATTTTCCACATCAACATGATGACTTGAATTGTAGTTAACTTGTGTGACATGGCTTTGTCTACTTGTTTACTTTGTAAATTTGAGTGATACATTAGAGGTAGAGTTTTGCATGTACTCATTGTCAAAATTTAGTAATTAAGTTCAGTTATATTTAGTTTGACTCAGTTAATTGAACTCAAGCAACTAGTTGAGTCATTTGAAGGTAACATAGTTACCAATCAAATGGAAACTATTACCTCAAAAGAAGAACTCTAGCCCAAAAAAAACTCAAAAAACATGAGAAAACAACCCAAAAATGAAAAGTGTGTCTTAGAGGCCGCACTTTTGTTTTTAGAGTCAAATTTCAACATTTTTTTTAAATTATGCTAAAAACTTATTTTTTTTCTTGAAAAAATGATTGAAAGACACCCTCAAAACAAAAAGTGTTGATGGTGGAATAACATTGCCAATTTTGTGTGTGCAGAAAAAGCCCGAAATTGATAAGTGTTGATGCTAGAATAACGTCGTCAATATTTTTTTTGCAAAAAACACCTTGAAAATGAGAAGTGTTAATGTTGGAATAATGTTTTTTTTCTTTTTGGGGTAAATTTTCAACAGTTTTTAATAATGGCATTAAAGATAAAATATTATGACTCTGAAAAACCTTAAAATTTTAATGACAAACAAGGCATTAAAGATCAAATACGAGGTCTTAAAATTCCAAATATTTTTAGGCGTGGCATTAAAGATAATTTATTATTATGTTTCTTAAAAGTCTTAAAAATCCAAGGATGACATTAAAGATAAATATTAGGTTTATAAAAATAAAATTCTGATGATTTTTTGGCATGGTATTAAAGAAAAAATATCACTTGTAAAAAAATAAATGAATGAATAAATAAATAAATTCAAAAAAAAATTGTGAAAAATTCAAAAAAGACAAACAATTTAAAGAAAAAAATAAAAATTAAACAAAAACAAAAAAAACAAACCTTTTTTTTTAAATTATAATAATAATAATAATAATAAACCACATAATTAAAAAAATTCTAATATAAAATAGTTGAAAAAATATATATATATATATATATATATATATATATATACATGGAAAATACATTTTTAGATTAAAAAAATAAGAAAAACATATATATATCTTAATTTCAAAAGATTTAAAGAAAAATGTCTAGTTGGTGAGGAGGTGGGAACCTTAGGTGAAGGAGGTACTAGGAGGAAAATGCGTAACCGAGTTTGAACAGTATCCTATTCCTATTGGTGAATGCATCAACACAATAACAAGAAAACTCTTGGCTCCATGCATGGTGAACGCTTGTGGGACTCACAAGCAGGCCAGAGATCATGAGAGGGCACATTTTTCATTTTAGACAGTCACCTCTTGGCTTTCCCTTTGGCCTCGACATGATAAATTTAAACCTTCATTTTAGTCACGATGGTTTTCCTCTTGGTATTTTTTGTGTTGGTGGTTTTGATGCTTGAAAGTGGCTGGGTATTCTTTGTCCTATTCACACACAAGATTGTGTTTTCCTCTGTTTTTCTTTGGGAAAGGTGTGAAAGATTTTTAAGGGACTACCTCTACTGTGGTGTCGGGGTTTTTATGTATTTTCCTACTTTCCCAAGGTGAACGACTTGCATATGGTGGTAGTAAGTACTCTCCTGAGCCTTTTCTCAGTTACCCACATTTTTTCGGGTTTGTCCTAAGTTGCTTCATCGACCCTGCCTCCTAGGTTGTCTTTTTCCTTCTAGTCATTTTCCTGGCAGTTGGTCTATCAAAGTCAGGTGCATTTATCCCCTGGGTTTTTTGTCATATTTCTTATTCTCTGCTCCATTTTTTTCGGTCCCTCGGGTCTTCCATTTGTGACGTTCCAGTCAGTTTTCAATGAGGTCCCCATTTGTCAATGCTTGGAAAAGGGATTTTACTATTTATTTTTTACTATGGGAAACGAAAAGGTTTTGTCGATGTGGAACTGGAGGATGAGGATATTTTTTCAGTCTGGGATTTGGAACCGATGAGTTTTAACTTGGCAAATGTCTTTCTTCTGACTGAGTCACATGAGGCAAAGGTTGGGGAGGAGCAACATAAATGGAACCCAGTGGTTAGTTTTGCATCCCTTAAAGGAGATGAGCTCACTTCTTCTCAGACTTGGTCCTTGGATATGGCTAGCATTATCTCTCAACTCGAGCCCCTGGGGTTGGGGGAAAAAATGCTTCCTCTGGCATACTCTTTGCTAATTGTTTTGGTCATTTGAGCCATGGGATTTTCTGCATACATATTCAATCTGGTGGGTTGGAAGATATCGTTATCGGGGCAAAATTTGAAGGAAAATCGACATTCTATGCTCTTAGTGGTATAGGAACTCTGGAATCTTGTGTGGTCAAGTTGGGCGGACCATCTGAAAATGATATTAATGTCAACTGGAACATGGGCTTAGGCACTCCTTTGGTGGTAGGGGTAACGGCAGAGTCAGAGGCAGAGAACCTAAAATGGTCATACTGGGGCTGTAACACCGCTATTTTTAAGTTTTCCAAGTTGGACATTTGAACTTCAGTCCAAAGGGGAGTGGACCCCAATGGATAATTATTGTGTGGATGTAATTAATCTTTTAATTATGAAAAATAAATAAAATATTTCTATGCATATTGACCAAATAATATTTTTGAGATCCCTTACCTAATCCATGAGTTATGGAAAGAGGATAAGACTTTCCCCAAAAATATTTCAAAAAGCCTTGAAAGAATTCATTTTTTTAAATTAGATTTTCGAGGAAAAATCTAAAATTCCCCAAGGATGTGGAGAGTAGTTGGGAAGAGGTAAAAAGCTGGAAAAGTAGAAAGTAGCTTTAAAGTCCCTAAAGAAGAGAAGCTTAGGCAAACAGGAAGAAAAACATCCTGTATTTCTGGATGCAGAATTAGAAACAGGCTTTGGGGAGAGCATAAGCTTAAATAAGCTATTCCAGAAAAGATTGGGGTTTGTCTGTTTGCGAAGAGGATCTCAGCTCGAGGGTGAGTTCGGGAGACAAAGGAACTCTAAGGCTGGGAGGATTGGTCATCTACAGAATTGGTATGCTCACAAAATTTTTATGAATGGTGAAAATATATGCTGTAGTATTGTACTGGTAAATGCTGTAGTTATTATTTTGTTGTAAGTTGAGAGTACTACTCCCTACATTTAATAGAACAAAATAGGAGAAATAAATCTTCTACTGTCTGTATAGTTGTAGGAATATAAATTATGGAAATACTATCATCCAGAATCTCTAAACCATGGTAAGGTATAAATCTAGAGATATGATGTATCCTTTCCAAATAAACTTGAGTATTATAAATTGTAAATGCTGCTTCTGGAATGTATCATTGCATGATGAGAAATTCATGTAGAAGCTATCAATCTATAGTAACTCATCAATTTTACTAAATTAGGTGGAACAGCAAGTTACTCTACTGAATATAATTGACAAATAGGTTAAGGAAAAAGTGCATTCTGAAACAAATAATTTTTAAACTGCTGAGAAAGATTACGTGTTACAATAGAAAGATAGATGTCATTGATACATCTATAAAAGAATTTATCTATTTTAAAGATATATATTCAGGAAAATTTAAAAAGAGATTGATTAATGTTAAATTGAACATAGATGGTATAGCCTGAAGTAAAGTGAAGATTCATTAGACATGACTATTATCTGCATGCATAGTGTAAAACAAAATTTCCTCTCAAATATGAACAAAACATATATACTAGAAGTAGTGCTGAGGTATGTAAATAATACATTCAGCCTAATTGGAAAACATGTTGAGTTAGAAAAAAACCATTGCAATTATACTTCATTAAGAGAGGTAACGAGATAAAAACTTAAATAAGATAGTCATTACAGTGTTCTGGGAAATACAAACATGCTAATGTAAGACAACTTCTGCTAGCTGATATAATAGGAAACACAGATATTATATACATTGCAGTATAAGTGTTATTCCGATAGAAGAAAACCTTTGAAAATCTTCTAAACTCGTTCTTAGTGTTACACCATTTTTTGGTCATCTAACCTATTATTATTAGATGAACCCAAGTACACCATGTAAGACCAATTTTACCTAAAGTAAAATTTCTTTCACCACATCTATTTATGTTTCATGGTCATATTTAACCCAAAATAAGGATATCAATTAAGTAAATCATTATTTATTTAATTGTTTCCTAAGAATAAGTTATTTAAATCACTATTTAAATCATATTCTTAGTTAAATTTGACTAAATCAAATATAAATAATTAAATAAACCATTATTTATTTAATTATATTCCCCTCATTTCCCTTAAATAACAAACAAATCATTTATTTATTTGTTATTTATAAATAAAGGAATTGACCCAAGTCAAAAACCCTTTTCCCTCCAACAAATATAATAAAATATTCCTAAAAGGTGATTCTAGAAGATGTTTAATAATATTTTATTCATGCACCAGGTTCTAGAACACCCCAATATTTTGTTATAAATAGGAGGGTTTTTCCCATTCATTAGTCACCTTCATTGCATTGGATCACACTAGATCTTCTTTTGGTCACCATTTTGCATTTCTGTTTTATGAACTCCCATTGAATTCCATGTTTTGTTTTCCACAATAGTTAGAGAGAGAGACCATTAATCTGAAACACTGAGGACTTCCAAGAACCCAGCCCACTGAGGAGAACCGGAAAACACCTTTCTTGTTTTCCTCTCAGGTGCCCCATTCTTTGATATAATAAAAATATTCTTTTAAATATATGTGTTCTTGTCTTGTCCATTGGTGCTTGTACTTTACTTTACCTGCTTAATATCTTCCATATATAGATCTAGATGTGTGCAGCTTATTACAGATTTTAAGATATTTTGCAGCCATAACTTATGTTAGGGCTACTTGATATGTGTAGCTAAAGTGAGTTTTTACGACAAAAAATTCATGCTAACAATTGGCGACTCCACTGGGTTTTCTTTTGCAACCACTGTCGTTTTCTATTCTCCTGCATATCCAGCTGTTTCAGACCCTAGGGTTTCTCTTCAATTTTCTGTTTTTCCTATTTTTATGCTAGTTTTTTCCTCCAAAACCCTCAAATATCCAAGTTTCTCACTTTCGTGTGTTTCTGGCCTTATTGCGCAGGTGACCGACATCAACCACAGCTGAGACGAAATTTTTTTCTGAAATCTGCCGCAACAAGCCCTGGATCTGCAGGTCACACTTATCGGCCCAAAAAGTGCGACCTGGCCTTGAGGTCGCACTTTTCTACCCAAAATCTATGACCTGGCCTGAAAACAGGCCCAAACCTGCGACCTGCAATTTTTTCTGCAATCTGCCAGCACTTTTTCTGGGTTTCACTGAGGCTTCTGTCAGGGTTTTCCAGCCTCTGTCTCTACCTGTTCAGACCTGTTGCTGATCTATTTCACTCACCTAAGTGGGACTCTTGCCCCTTAGGGCTTTAGTTCCCTCCACTTTTTGTGGGAGAGTTTGTTGTTTTTTTCAGACGTCTGAATTTCCAGAAGTTCAGCCTTATTTCAGATCTGATACCTCCTGTTCAGATCCTCACAGGTCAGCTTTTCTTCCCTTTCTATACACGGCCTTTCGCTTTGTTTGGGTTCATCTCTAGGGTCACCTCTTTGACCCCCCTCTTTTTAGCTGATCTCCTATTTTCTAGCAGAAACCTTGCGCCTGCCTCTTTGCTGCTTTCTGCACCACTTTCCAGCAGATTTCTCCATTAGATCCCAGTCCCTCTGGACCTTAGATCTATTGATCTCTTGTTAGCGTGCTCTTCCCCTTCTAGACTAGTTTTGAGAGACCCATCTTCTTGGGTTTGATTGCTGCCTTTTTAGTTGCTAATTTTATGTTCTTTCAGTCTTATTTACTGCAGATTTCTTTTTCATTACGCAGCACACTTTTTCTTTTACTCTCAAAACGTCTGGGTTTAATCAATTAAAATTAACGCACACCACACACTGACCCTAAGTGAAGAAGAGCCTAGTTAACACCGCCTGGCAAAGACTCTAAAATTAATCGACACTGCACCTCCTTGCCCTTGTCGCGTCTTGCTTTTGCACCTTGCTACCCTTGTCGGTCTTTCTTCTTCCCGTCATCATTGCGCCTCCAAGGAGTTTATCCCGGCAACTTCTTGGCCTTCACTCTCAGTTTCCGGTTGGTCGACTTCCTCCTTCTCGTCGTCATCGAGTAAGTCCTCCCCCGAGTCCGCACTCTGACTCTTCCTCTGATTTTTCGGGTTCTCCCCGTCCTTCTGGTTCTCCCCCCTTTATCTCCACCATGTCTAGTTCTGGACCTAGCCCTAACCCCAGTTCTACTGCTGGGTCTGCTTCCAGTGGAACCACTCCGGGACCTACCTCGACTGCCCCTTTACTTCCGTAAATGGTCGGCCTCAGTCTCCCCAACTTAAATCAGCTTATCAATGATCCTATCTGCCACGATGTCAGTTGGCCTGCTATGCCAACCAAGCTCCCCTCCGACATTCCCAAGTTCGAAGGCCTTGCTAGTGAAGATCCCTCCAATCATATCCGATCTTTCCACATGTGGTGCTACTCTAATTCCATCACCGATGACTCCATTCGTCTTCATTTATTCCAACGCACCCTTACCGGCGAAGCGTCCAAATGGTATGTTGATCAAGCCACCTCTTCCCATACCATTTTTGCAACCATTTCCCAAGCCTTTTTGTCTTATTTCCAGCTCCCTCTCCGATACGACACTGGAACTGAACTATTGACCTCCTTCCAAAGAAGTTCTTCGTGTTCTCCCTTTGAAGATCAATTTTACATGGATTGGTTCCTTTTCTCTCTCTTACCTCCCATTGGCAAAGATGTCGCCTCCCATTTCCCCCAAACCGAAGAAGCTGCCCTTCAAATCGCCTTAAAATATGACCTTATTTATGCCCAGTCTGGTTATGTTTATACTGTCCTTCCTGTTCTCCCCAAGCCCGAGGGCACTAACGCCTCCGGGATCCCTCACATCTACGACGGATATCCTCCACCAATGCGGCCATCTCTTCATGCTGTCCTATGCTCGATCCACTGGCACCAGTAGCTCCTACTGCTGCAGGTCACCCCATATATCCGGCCGGTTTTACCGAAGCTATATCTGCATCCCAAAAAATATAAAGATTAGCACCATGCATGCTAGTCACCAACTATAAAAATAACATAACAGATTAGTTGCTTGTCACTTACCATCGGGGCCCCATACTCGCCCAGGCGATAGCGCCAAGTCCAGATCTCCCCAGTAACTCATCCCACGATAGGGATAGTCGTCTATGTATAACGACATCTCATCCTAATGCGCAAAAAACTCTAGTCGAAACACCCTTCCGACCGCCCCTCCTCCTCCTCTACTCAGTAGTCGTCCCCATCGCTGCATCCGGGGCTCTCTCGGGCCCCCATCAGGCAACTGTATCCGAGGTCTTAAGGTCGGGATCTTCTCAAAGAAGAACGCGCACAACACCATCCCATACACACAATCATGATTCGCCTGCCACTTACATAGCGACAACTGGCGTTTCAGTGCCACCAACATCATCTGGGCCCACCCATAGTAGGTCCCACCCAACACACTCTCTACAATCATCATCTGCCCTCCAGTGATGTGATGGAGCGCCTGGCTACCCAAGATCTGCAACACCACCGTGGCCACTTCCCGGGTCTCCAACCTCTGTAGATCCCCAATAGATATCCGATTCCCCTTGACTCAGACACTCGGTCGACAATGTCGATCGACAAACTCGATATTGTTACGCCCCTGTGGTAACACTGGCTGTGTATTCCCCACCATCCCCAATGGTGGGAGACCAGTTAAGAAATTCAAGTCCTGGACCATCAGCTCAATATTGAGCCCCTGCACTATAAACATCTCATGATCTGGATCCCAATAACTGACAATACGAGCCAACAAGGGCTCACCAGCCCTCATTAAAGGGTTTTCCAAAAATTTTGGCACCCCAAACCTAGCCAGTGCACAACGGACACCCGGATCTGCTTCAATCTCTGTTCGTAATGCACCCAGATCTCTTTCCCTCCAATTGACCCGTATATCTGCCATATCTGCACAAAAACAACATCTTTGTCAGTCTATAGATCACCCATACTAGATTAACTCACAACAAAACTCAATCTTAGCCCAAAACAACACTCAAATCCCCTCCCTTTCACAGGTCGCACTTTTCAGGCAAATCCTAGGAAAGGTCGCACCTTTCAGGCCAAAACCTGCATCCCAGGTCGTAGTTTTTGCCCCAAAAAGTGCGACTCGACCGTAAGGGTGAAGTAGGTCCAGTTACTAAGATTTTAGGCCCTAATCTGAACTTTGACTCCATCAAACACAAAGAGTAGGATTAGGCCTGTTACCTGTAGCTGACGGATCACGATTCCAACAGTCCGTTTGTCCGATCACCACAAGATTTAGGGCCTCCTCTCCTCTCCACATTCACCACATCTCCACAAGCAAATGAATGATTTTGGAGGGAAACTTCCCTATTAGAAGAAAACCCCTGATTTTTCTTTCGACAGCTACGACCCAACCGTAGCTTCGTTTGACAAACCGTTCACATCGTTGGGAGGCTCTCACTGAGCACTACAATGGGTATTTGTTATTTTTTCATATTTTGATACTTCCCCAGGACACATTTTGTCCATGAAGGGTCTCCCCATTTCTCTTCAAAACCAAATTTCTTCACTTTCAACACTTGTAATTGGGGCACCATTGTACCTCCTTACTTGTCCTTGACTGTGATGATTTTCATCATGGGCTACCCCATTGTACTCATACTTTTACAGGTCTCCATTAGACCTTTCCTACACGGCAACACCACTGAGTCGCCCCTGTTGAGAGCCCATGCATAGAGTCCACATCCCTCCTTGAAGTTTGTGTCCACTCCCTTCACTATGCCCATCACCATTTACCCTCCTTACCATTATATCAGCTGCCACCCATACCATTCATACGCTCTATGCTCTAACAAGGGAAGTCACCCATCCCCTCATTCTTCTTCCCCCTTCCATCATCATTATCACTACCTATATGATCGTTGCTCTAGACCTACTTCTGTCGACATCAGCTTATCTTCTCTAGAAGACAGGTCTAGGGGGCAGTAGACCTTGGTCCACACTCTTTGTTTTAGCCTGATCGTGATTACTACACTTGGTGATTCCGTGATGCCACCGCAGTCATTCATGATTCCTGGGTGTGTGTGAGATGTCCCAACCCTCATGAGGGGGTGGCCCTCTAGGTAGCCTCCCACATGCCCGGATGACTTCGTCACTTCCGTCCTTGATGCAGCTCCTCTCATTTGACGATATCAGCCTCCGTCGCTTGCAGCACTTTTTCAACTTCCTTGTATCTGTCAGATTTTGTGAGCCCTTCCCCATGTGTAGGGGGCATTTTGGCTATACTTGTATCTCATGTACTACATTATTACTGTATAAGTCCTGACGATTATTCCAGGCATTGCATGTATGTGGGAGTCATCATTCTATTTTCTTTGGCTCATGTTTTGGCTAGCACCTCTTTCATTATTGCATTCCGTGGTTTTCTGGGCGCCTTATCTTTTGTACTATTGTTTCGGCGGGCATAGGTATGCCTCCCCCACCGCCTTTCACATTGGTACCACTTCATACATTTGAGACTTGTTGTACCTGTAAGTCTCGTCTCCTCAGGGTCTAGTCCTTCACACACTTAAAATTACCATAAATTCCTCTCTCTGTCACTTCCATTTTACTATCTAGTGATCGAGCTCTTACAACATACTTCGGTCATACGATTTTCTCCTAACACTCGTACGTTGGGGGGCAATCTGTTACACCATTTTTTGGTCATCTAACCTATTATTATTAGGTGAACCCAGGTACACCATGTAAGACCAATTTTACCTAAAGTAAAATTGCTTTCACCACATCTATTTATGTTTCATGGTCATATTTAACCCAAAATAAGGATATCAATTAAGTAAATCATTATTTATTTAATTGTTTCCTAAGAATAAGTTATTTAAATCACTATTTAGATCATATTCTTAGTTAAATTTGACTAAATCAAATATAAATAATTAAATAAACCATTATTTATTTAATTATATTCCCCTCATCTCCCTTAAATAACAAATAAATCATTTATTTATTTGTTATTTATAAATAAAGGAATTGACCCAAGTCAAAAACCCTTTTCCCTCCAACAAATATAATAAAATATTCCTAAAAGGTGATTCTAGAAGATGTTTAATAATATTTTATTCATGCACCAGATTCTAGAACACCCCAATATTTTGTTATAAATAGGAAGGTTTTTCCCATTCATTAGTCACCTCTATTGCATTGGATCACACTAGATCTACTTTTGGTTACCACTTTGCATTTTATGAACTCCCATTGAGTTCCATGTTTTTGTTTTCCATAATAGTTAGAGAGAGAGACCATTAATCTAAAACACTGAGGATTTCCAAGAACCCAGCCCACTGAGGAGAACTGGAAAACACCTTTCTTGTTTTCCTCTCAGGTGGCCCATTCTTTGATATAATAAAAATATTCTTTTAAACATGTATTCCTATATTTTCCATTGATGCTTGTATTTTATCTGCTTAATATCTTCCATATTCAGATCTAGATGTATGCAGCTTATTTTAGATTTTAGGATATTTTGCAGCCATAACTTATGTTAGGCTTACTTGATGCACATAGCTAAAGTGATTTTTTACGACAGAAAATCCATACTAACACTTAGCGAAAGAAAAATGATAATCAACGAAAGCATACAGGAATAAGGAAAAGTATTCTAGTCATTATAATATGGAAAATCTGAAGTAAATAACCAAGTCCTAAATTAGTCCAGAATTAGAGACATATGAGAGTAAGAAATTTTGTAACTCTACATTAAACATATCAATGTATATAAAGGTATACGTAGTGTTTTTAAAAATCTATGTAAACCAAAATCATTATACAGAGCAACCAAATGTCCGGATCTAAGTTAGATCCATATCGTTTATAAGCATAAATCCCTGTGCGTTTAATAGGAAATGATAAATGTCAGAATTAAAAACTGAATAATTTATCCAGAGGATAAATCATTGAGGCAAGCCAATCAAAGTGAAATTAACATACCTAGAAGGTAAGCGAAGTATTCGTTAAATCTTCCTTGCTAATGAAAAAAATTTAAATGGAAGGTTGACAATATTCAAAGACCATCGATACCTGTATACATCTCACAAGGGTAAGAAAGAGTTTTAATATTTATTTAAATCAGGAAAGTTTGTAAATATTTCATTAACAATCGCAGAAAATCAATAGATTTACCTGAGGGTAAAAGTACATATTTATCTCGAAAACAACAAGGAAATTCTGGGGAAGAAAAACCCGAGTCACATATATATGTGAGGCAATATAAACTTGTATGAAATAGCATAGACATTCAGATAAAATAATAACAACTCTTACAGTCAAAATTGGTTCATGAAGAATCAAACCCACGAAGAAGCATAATAGGGATCACCACCCAAACGATGGAGGTTTCATCCTACGTCCCAAAAGAAATACACAAATGACATTACAATTATATTACAAGAACTACTGACACTAGAGCGGCTGCTTATGTTAATAGAACGCTCGGTAAAACGAACTCTCTTTAAAATTGAAGGATAAGCAGATGGAAAATGATATTGCAAAAACTAAATACTTGAAATGAAGATTGACTAAATGAAAATCAGTGGAAAATTAACCACCATTACGACTATGAGTAGATATCTGTAAAAAGAAAAATATCAAAATTACTCGTACGTCTGCAAGGGCTACACAAGAAAATCCAAACGCATTGAAGATAGAAATCTATATATCAATGGGAGATGCAATAATAAAATTTCCTATTATGGATGGCAAACGATGGTATCCATACCTGAAAGTCGTTCAAGAAAACTATGAGATAAATTGGTGTAAAGCCATCAGAAGTCTCGAACAGTGGATGTAAGTTCCATTGTGAAAACAGCAAGGCATACAGTGGAATGAACTGGTAAAAATAAATGCAACATAGAACAAAGGACTTAAATAAAAATCGAAGACTAAAACCCTAATTTTAAATTGACGCATCCGAATCATACACGTGTCCACAGATCCCCATTGTTGTTGGGATCGATGTGTGTATCTCGGGATTAAAATCAAGGAGACGGCGAAGGAAATCCAAGGAAATATTTCATTAAACACAATGTTACCTCTGTTTCATGCTACAAATTAAAACATTTAAGTGACATATATCAACAACTTTGAAGAAAAATATATATATATAAATCCCATGGTACCGAAAGGTAGTTCAACGCATATAAAGAGTATGTAGGACGAATATAAAATGCTCGTTGAAAACACAAATGAGAGCTGCCTTCATCATTACATATTTTAGACAAATGACATCGAACTCAAATGCCAACCTAAGATATTTGTATGGGAAGAAAAATACAAGCGGTGAATAATATATAAAAGTCAGATCAAGGTTAATGACCAAGTGCTCATAGCATAAACGCTACGATGAGGCCATTAATGAAACGTGCCTCGAAGGTTATGAAAACCAAATTGATGAGGACCATCAAAAGTAAGTGTACTTGCTATGGGAATGGAATTATCAACCATTACCCTCAGTTATACTCATATCGAAATTCAATCATATGATTGTTGAGAATTCATGAACGCCTAGTAAAGTTATAAGGTTATGCACACACACACACACACACACACACACACACACACACACACACACACACATATATATATATATGTAAATTTAATTCGACGTAAGGTTATACAATTAATACCCTTATCTATAGATAAAAGGTATATATAATAATTGGATTGATAATATATATATAAATAGAGAAAGGTACATATACAATTCTAGAAATATAACGATAGTGTCGAAATACATCGATACCATATATGTTATGAGAAATAAAACAAAGTGGCAAACTAACATATAATTGACAAAATAAAAATGGTATTTGTCTAGGGGATAGTTAAATTGTATATCACCTATCCATTATGATGAGATGAAAATGATGTGAAGGGTAACATTGGAGTATGAAAACATTTGGAAAAGGAATTATATAATTAATTCCATAAACCTTTTTCCTTATTAATATCAAGAGAATAGTAAGTATTAATGACGAAATCGTTAAAATTTAATTGAAGAAAAATGTTCAATCATCCTTAGGAAAAAAAATTTGGGGTTGGATGAAAGTCATTACAGGGGCACCTGTGTGGTCTCGGTTTTACCCTAGGTGGTCTGAGTGGTGGTTTACAGGGGTTCCTAGGGGTTTTCAGTGAGAAAGAGGTCAACATTTTTGGTAATGGAAACCCTTGTCTTTGCACAAGGGTTAGCAAGGCACTGCTTCAGGTTTGTTTGCAACACAGTCAGAGTCTAAACGGTTCTGGGCTTAGTCTGGGTTAGTCAGGAAATGAAGATATCTAGAATATGGGAGGGTCTTCTGGTGGTGGTACAAGATCATCCAAATTCTCTGTAAAATTTGATGGTAGGCCAAAAGGAAGAGGAAGAAAGGTAAAACTATAAAGGAGAGTTCTGAGTGCCCTATTTTGGTCTTTGGGGTTGACCTTAATTTTGACAGCGTGATTGTGACATCCGAGCTGATCTTGGTGGGAAGGGCTAGATGGAATTTTTTTTATGTTGATTACAGTATCTAATGGAACTAAAATAGTTGGTTGGTGGCCCCAGATAGCGATGTTGACATTATTACCTTGACGAAAGGGTGGTTCATGGTAACTTTTAAAAATGCTGCTACTCTCAAATGTGTCCTTTTTTGTCACTGGGGATTCGATATCAGTCCAATTATTTTCAAGATATGGTCTCCTTTATTTGATGTAAACAGGGAAAGAGTGGATGAGATTCTGGTGTGGGTTCGACTCCCAACACTTCCACCTCATTTTTGTATCATGGAAGTTTTTAGCGTGAACGAAAACAGTTTGGTGACTTTCCTAGAAGATGATATGTCCTTCCTGGAATTTCGATCTAGGAATATGGTGAGAATTATGGTTAGAGTCACCCCGAGGGAAGGGTTGATTGTAAAAATTTTCCTGAACACAGATGGAAACATTTATGAGAAGCCGATTGATTATGAACATCTCCCTTTTCACTGCCATAGATGTTAGAAATTGGTTCATTTGGCCAGAGAGTTCCCACTGGGCTTTAAAAAAATATGCAAACAAAAAATGGGCAACCTCCACTTAGCAAGATCTAGACAGGAGGTTTCAAAGCCAGAGGAGAAAATTGATTTGGAAATTAGGGAGTTGGAGGAATAAGTTTGCCAGTAGGATCAACATTAGACATCAATCACAGACCATGATGGCATGGAGGTTATTCCTACTCCAGTGGTTGAAGAGCTAATGGTTGAGAATAGGTCTGGCAGAGATGAGTCTACACTAGAGAATGATATGGAAATGGTGCAAGAGAAGTCAATTCCTCCCCCCATTGATGCAGCATCAAATTTATTGGGCACTTCCCCTTGCCCCTCCTCTCCTCTTTTAAACTCTTTTAATTTTTTTTTCAATTGTATGAAGAAGCCTGGTCCCTCCAGGCTTGAGTCAGTCCCATCTCTATGTGTTAGGAACATTTCCTTTCCTATGGAGAACATTATCACTACTATTCCTAAACTATCCATTGATACTATCCCTTATAACTTGAAGCTCAGAGAAAAGAAATTAATGGAGACGAAACTATTTGGGGGATTGGGAAAATTGCCTAATATTGAGAAATTTGAAAAACTCAGGGGTGGGAAGTTAGGTTTATCCAAAGCTCAATTAAAGACTATTACAGATATTATTGATGGTAGTAAATTATCCCTTAAAGGGGCACTTAGAGCAAAGGTTTACTCGGACCATGTTTCAAAATGATTGTGTTATCCTTCAATTGTAGAGGTTTAGTTCGTGAACCTAAAATATTAGCTTTTAAAAGCCTTGTAAATCTATATCATCCAGAAGTAGTGCTGATTCAAGAAACTTTGAGCTTCGGGGATCATATCTCCCAATTATTTCCTTATATCCTCTCGGGTTGGTCCTTTTTCACATCCAATGATAGAGGCAGCTCTGGTGGGCTAATGACCGGGCTCAAGAATAATTCGGTCAATATGATTAATAGGTGGACATCAGAATCTTTAATTGGTGTGGAGGCTCTTTCCATGGAACTGGGCACTTTTTTCTCTATGATCAACATCTATGGCCCTTGTGCAAGTAGAGTTATGTTCTGGAATAAAATTCCGGGTAAATCCTTTATGGCTCGCTTCAATTTGATTGTGGGGGGAGATTTAAATTTCTCTGTAGGTCATTTAGAAACCTGGGGACCAAATACTAATTATGACCATTTTTCTGAATAATTTATGAATAATCTGCAGGATGGAATTTTGATCGACCCTAACGTTATAAAATTATTTCCTACCTGGAGGAACATCCGGGTGGGGGAGACGCAAATCGCTAAAAGACCGAATCGGTTCCTTTTAAGTGATGATTTTTCAAATAACACTTATGTTTTTGGCAATGGGTTGGATCGGGGGGTGTTGGGTGCCTGATGATTCCCATATTCTTCTGGAGCTATTGGACCCACATAAGAAGCCTCTTGTAGCTTTCAATTTTAATCTTGGCTAACTTAAAGAAGTGGACTACCATAAATTGGTGGTCGAAAATTGGAGGCCCATCTAGATTGAAGAGCATCACTCCTATGCATAGGCCTTTATTGATAATATGAAAAATATTAAAAAATACACTATTGTTTGGGATAAATAAAAGGCCCTAAAATATTTGGAATCAATAAAGGAAATTAATGAGTATTTCGGGTCCTTATACGGTGATGGGGAGGGGGGCTTCATGGATGAGGAAGCTAGGAATAAGATTAAAGATTTGGAATCTAGAAGAAAGAAAATTATTAGTGACAAATAAGAACTATGGAGATTAATAATCTGGGCCATTTGGCTTCTTGTGGGTGATGAAAAAACAAAATTCTTCCACAACTATGCAAAGGGGCGAAAGAACTCTAATACCATTTAGGAAATGGAAAATTCAGATGGGGTTAAGCTAAATACTTTTAAAGAGCTATCCTCCATGGGGAGAAATCATTTCAAGAGCCTCTATTTAGCCCAGGAATGGGTTAATATTAGGGAAATCATTTAGGTTGCTCATCTCTTCCATCGTTATGATGATGAGTAGGAAAATAATCATCTTCTGGCTCCAGTGGAAAAAAATGAGATTGAACACATTCTGAAAGCTATGCAAGCAGACAAAAGTCCTGGGCCATATGGGTGGACTGTATAATTCTTCCAACACTTCTTTGATCTGATGGGGGGACTCCATTAATGATGTTGTGGAGGAATCCTGCTCTTAAGGATACATTCATGATGTCCTCAAATCTACTTTCCTGTCCCTCAACCCTTAAAATTATTCCCCATCATCTTTCGAATATTTTTTCCCTACCTCCCTTTGTAATTGCATCTACAAACTCATTGCAAAAACCATAGCCAATAGATTAAAGCCTATTTTATCTTTCACCATATCAAAGAGAAATTTGATTTCTTGGATGGAAGGAAAATTCATGAAGCCATTAGGGTGGCTTAGAAGACTCTCCATAGTATCAAATTATTTGACAAAAGATGCATTTTTGTCATGATTGATTTATCCAAGGCTTATGACAAGATCAATTGGCTCTATCTAAGACTTCTACTGAGTCACTTGGTGTTCCATATTTATTTTATTAATTCGGTTATTAGTTATATCACTAATATTTCTTTTGATGTTCTTATTAATGGAGCAACGTCACAATTATTTTCAAACCAAAGAGGTCTGAGACAAGGATGTCCTCTGTCATTTTTAATTTTCCTCTCGGTTACCAAAGGTCTCAGTCAACTTATCCACTAGGCCTGGAGAGATGGGGACTTTGGGGGAAATGAAGTGGCAATAAATATTTACATATCCCACCTCCTTTTGGTGGGTGATATTTTATTATTCAGCAATGGGAATCAATGTTAATTTAACACCCTAAAATACATTTTGAATCTTTTTATGAAGGCAACGGGTTTATCCATTAATAATCAAAAGTCTTCTCTCACACATGGGGGCATCTCTAATGTAGATATTTTATGGAATCTCAATCTTCTTCCCTTCATTCAAGCTCATTTCAGGACATCTATTAAGTATCTAGGATTCTTGTTAAACCTTATTGTTATCGTAAACAAGATTGGTACTCACTGGTCTCAAAAAATGAGACAATAATAAATGTTTGGAGTCATAAGTGGCTCTCTAGGGTGGGAAATTGGTCCTAATAAAGTCTATTTTAATGTTTGTTGCTATCTATTGGATCACTCTAGCCTGGGTTTCTACTGGTATAATCAATAAAAAAGATGGATTATCTGTAGGAACTTATTATGATCTGGAAAAGAGGACAAGAAAATCTTACCTTAGGTGGCTTGGGAAAATATTTCAGTACCAAAAGAGTGGGGGGGAAGGGGTATCAAACATCTAAACCATTTTGCCTCAGTGCTGGCTACAAAGTATGTTTGGAGGGTGTTAACTAAAAATAATTTATGGACTTCTGTGGTCAGATGGAAATATATTGATCCCACCCCCTGGATGAATGTATCAGGTCCCCAAATAAAGAAAAAAAAAATTCCACCATTTGGAAAGCCACCATTCAATTTTTGATCTGGTGCATCACAGTCTTGCCTAGAATATTGTAAATGGGGAAAGATGCAAGAGTTATTGGGACCCTTTGGTTGGTTGCAATGAAAATTTCACTCTCTCTGCAAGCCTAAGGGATTCCCTCAGTCTTAAAGGAATTAATGTTCTTGATCAGATAAATTCACTTGGCCACTCTACTATTTGTGCTTAGGCATGTTAAAATGCAGATGATATTGGACTGAAAAACTAGTGGTTTCAAGAATGGCAGGCCTATATTCATGAGCTAGAAATTACTAGAGTTTGTTTAAAGGAGTCAATTGACATTCTTATTTGGATTCACTCAAAATCTGCAATTTACTACCTTAAAGCCGGTTACGCACTCATTATGGCCTCCAAGGAGAGAGGCATAAAATAATGGTGGTGTAAGGCTTTATGGGAGTTAGGGTGCCCTGCAAAATAAAAGTTTTCCTTCTAGAACATTCTTTGTCGAAAAGTCTTGACATGGGACATGCTCCAAAAAAATTTCCTCTCAGGTCCTGCATGGTGTTGTCTTTGCAGCAAGGTTGAAGAAACTATTCATCATTTATTTATTTTCTACCCTTTCACTAAGAAGGTCTAGGAGTTTTCCCTTAATATTTGTAATGTTGAGTCTTCTTGGAAGGGAAACAGTTGTAGCGAGGCGTGGAAAGAGTGGTGGTTAAAGTGTAAATATTAGGACCATAAATTTATTCCCCTCATCATCTCGTGCGGCATCTCGCTATCTATGAAAAAAAGTGTGTAGACACATTTTCGTTCCTCTCCAGCTATGGTGGTCGGTGAATGTGAGAATATTTTCTCATCTCCCTCTTCTTCCACTTCATCCATTCATTCTAGGTGGGTGCTGAACAAAGTCGTAAATCCCAATATCTCTTGGACATATTTTGACGGTGTTGCTGCTCATGGTCTCTGCAAGGTAGGCATGGTTATTAGAAAAAAATATTCACTGCACTTATGTGGACTATGTGGGTCTTGGGGCGGGGAAAAATGATTTTGCAGAGCTTCAAAATTTAAAAATCTTGATCTGATGCCTCATTCATCAGGGAATCACCTCAATTCAAATATTTGGGGACTCTTTGAATGTCATAAATTGGTTTAACAAATCTCAGAGATGCCAAAATTATTTAGTACTTCCTATTATTGATGAGAATCAGTCATTAAAAACATATTTTACATGGGTTTCTTTTTTCCATATTTACAGGGAACGAAACCAACATGCTGATGATTTGTCTAAGGTTGGTCTTAGAGAGATTCTAGGCTCGTGGGTGATAGAAAGAAAAAATTGTTTGGTTGTCTCTGTGTTGGATACTGGACCATACTAATGGAGGTCTTCACGACATCATACAACTATCACTTCATCTTTTATATTTTTGAATTTACTCCAGCACTGCAATATCTCCTAGAGTTGATGTATAAATTGTATAACAATTTTTAAAAAAGCTTACACTGTCATTGAAATTTTTGGGACCTTTAATTAAAAACTTTACTATACTAATGGTTTTGGTTGCTTTTGGTTGTTTTCACCTTTTTGGAGAGGCAATATTTCTATGGTTATATGACATTTTCACTATCTGTCAGGTGTTTCTCCTTGATCGAAGACCGATTTATTTGATTTTCTCATGTTTCCTTTCTCATACACCATTTTAGCAGTCTTTGTCTAAAAATGGCCTACTGAGCAGTCATGGTTCTACAATTTGTTTTTTCGCCCTTGGGTGAGGCACTGTTGGTTTTCACTCCTTGCTCTCTTTGGAGGACAAGGTCCTTATGAAATGTAGTGGCATATATGATGTAACTTTTTATTTTATATGAATAAAAAGTTATATTCTCTCTTAGAAAAAAATAAAAAAAACAATAATAATAATAATTAAATAACATTACATATAAAATTAAAAAAATATATATTAAAACTAAAAAAACAAAAAAAAATTAAGAATATGAAATAAATTTAAAAAAAAATGTAAAAGAAAAATTAAAAATACTAAAAAAATTAAATTAAAAAAAAAAACAAAATAGTAAGAGATATCATTTTTGGGATTCAACTGCGTTAAGTAAGTCATTCATCTATGACCATTTCCATGAGAGGTACTCATAAATGACTAATTTCCTATGATTTTTTAATAGTCCACTTAGCACTCATTGCATCAGGTGACGCTCACAGGGGTAAAGAAGTGGGATTGACACTAGTGAAATGAATCACATACCATCAATCGTCACTTTTGAGACTTGCATCTGGTAACCAGAACTTTCCGAGAGGTCACTCATTCTAGAACTCCTCTTGCTCAAGCACGCTTAACTATGGATTTTTTCCCAATAATAATAATAATAATAAATAAATAAATAAATAAGTGTTTGATTTAATTTATATGTTTAAATTTTTGTTTATTCAATTTTTTTAATTTAGTATCTTTTCTTTATTTAAAAAAATGGTTGTTTATTATATAATCTATTTTTAATTTTTTTGAATTTTTTTTAATTAAAAAAAAAATTACGGTTTTTTTTATTCTTTATAAATGACTGTCATGCTACTCTAGATATCCCAACCCATATCTAGGGATACCAGGTACATGCATTTTATTGAACATTTTAGTAAGAGAGGGATATTCATTTTCCAAAGAGGGTAGCTCATGGATAACCATTGCTGTGTCATGAGGAAATGGCATATTTGCACATTTGGGATTTGGGCAAGTATTTACTACAGTGGATGGGGGAGCTTCTCCTGTTTAGACATTGTGATTTTGGTGGGTAACCAGATTTGCAAGAACTTCCAAATGGACCAGGTGTTTACAAGATGGACATTTGACTTCTAAAGAAGACAATGAAGTAACAGAGCTAACTCAAATGAACATACATGAATACATGATGGAGGAATATTTATAGATGAATATGATGATGAAGGTCAATGCAGAACTCTGAAGACTTATGACCAAAGTATTTTTGTAAAGAATCAGCATCACGAAGCCTTATATGATCAATGGTATATCTTCTTGGAAAAGATAATGCGATGGATGAGGGATTTTCTTGAACCTCAGATGTGGTTATATTCTGGATTTTGGGTGTATTAGGGAGATCTACCACTCAGTTCTTAGGAAAACAAATGTCTTTCCATTTTATGGTTTAATGTTCATTTTTTTGGTTATGAGCATATGTTATGACCAGTGTACTGGACTTGGATTCTTTACTTGGTGTATGAAGGACAGCGGGATAGAGGGTGTTGGTGTGTCTAAAACATCCCCTGGTACGAACGAAAATATTAGTTATTTTCTTCTTCATATCAAAACCAAGTGTTTTGATTTCTAACTGAAGGATATCTATGATATGTTCATCATACACATATACTGAAAAGTTTGGATGACAATCAAACCAGACAGGACCATTAGATAATGGGGAAACTATCCCACCAATAAGTGAATTAGTGTATTTATTATGGGAAAGGTCTATGATGGTTGATAAAAAATATGTGTTCAACCCTCTGTGGGTCAAATCATTGATCCCTACCCTTATACAACCAAGATGAAAATAATATTTGTTTTGTTTTTTGGCTTCTTCTTGTAACTTTTTGGGATTTAAAAGAGATATGGTATGGATAGACTCAACATTTTCTTGGATTTGGCTGGCACATTCCTTTACTGTGACTTTTTTTATGACTTTCAAATGAAAAGCAGATAAATCATAATATACACTAGTCTAATTTATGGAAGGTAGTGCCCAACGAGTTGTAGATGAACTTTCAACTATTTCTAGATCAACAAAATTTATTTCAAAAGTAGAAGTTGAATGAAATAAATTTTCCAGATTAGAATTTTCTTTTGTTTTCTTTTCTTGGTGAAATTATATGAAATATACATATCTTCTTCCTAGTTCCATTTCTATATTAGGAGTTTATAGAAAATACCCAGTTGAACCAGATGTTACTAGCTCTAATACCAATTTTGTAGAGGCTTCCTCTAGCGAAGAAATGAAGCTTCCTATACCACTTTAATTTTTCTGATTCTTCTACCGTGATACATGAACTCGTACACGAACCTCTGAGTCTTCTCACAAAACGCTCTTTCACGGCCTTCTGCCTTAATGAGCTAGTGTCCCTCGACTCTCGACGAACCTCCGATCAAGCTCTCCTCTAATAGATTATTTAAAAGCTCATAGTAGAAATTCAATATTTATCACTCATGCAGAAAACTATGGAAAACTTCTCTTTGTTATTATTCTCAAAAATGGATATTGCAATGAAAAACTTCTATATTAATTTGTTCTAGATATTGACTGTAGGGGAATTTACTAGTTATGTCACCTTTGAAAAAAGAATGAGATCCAGAGGCTACTTGGCCCTTTACAAACTTTGTCTTTAGAGCTTGAAGAAGTTAACACCCAACAGACAGACTCAAATTCTATGGAAGTTCAGCTACTTTAGGTTCTAACCAAGGCTTTTAGGATTTGATGCGCATGCTTCCAAACTTTTGAATTAAACTTGAGGAGTTCTTTGTGATGCAAGAAGATCGAACTGATGTTTTCATATGTAGAGATGGAAGATAATCTCAAACTCTAAAAACTCTAGACTCCCTCCAAATCTTGATGCCTCGAATGAGCCTAACTCCCTCCTTATATAGGAGATTGAGGGAAGAAGCATCCAATAATCTGTCAGAAAATTTGGGTGCTATCTTCCATTATACAATGAGATGTGGGTCGAATACCACCAAATGTCAGAGAGGTGATCTAATTCTCGTGACTGCAAGGAATCTTAGGATATTACACAGTGGATGTGTGTGTGTGTGTTTTTAATTTAAAATTTCTTTTCAGATTTTTTATGTTTTTTTTCATTCTTATTGTTTTAAGATGTTTATTATAACCTTCTTCTTAAATTTAATTTATTTTTTTAATTTAAATGTCTGAATTTTAATTATTTTTTATTTTAGTATTTTTGTTATTTTAATTACTTATTAAATTTAAATTTAAATTATTTTATTATATCATTTTCTTTAATTATGTTGTTTTTTTAAGTTAACAATTTTATTTTTTTTGTTGGGGTAATTTTTATTTCTTTTCCCTTAAATTATGAGTTTTTTTTTGTTTTTCCCCTTTTTTATTTATTTCTATTTAAATTTTTTTGTTTAATTTTTTTTTTACACATTATTTTTGTATTTTTTTACACTTTTATTAGTTTTTTCCATATTTTTTTGGATTCTTTTATATTTGATTTTTTTTGTCAGGATTTTTTAATTTTATTTTTATGTTTGATTACCAAGACTAACATCACCACTCTAAACAAAAAGGATTAATGTTGTATCAACATTTTCAAAATTAGGATGAAAATCACTAACATTTTAAAAAAAATGTTCATAATTCATAAATAAAAGAATATAAGTACCAAAAACATCACCATTTTTTAAATTTCCAAAAATATGCTAAAAAAAAGGAGGTTATTTTACATCACCACTTTCCAAAATTGGCATGAAAATCATGAAATTTAAAAAAGGAAGCCATAATAAAATCTAATGTGCCAAAATTATGCTCCAAAAAGAAAAGGGTGATTCTGCATCACCACTTTTCAAAATCGGGTGTTATTTTTGCTACCTCAAAGAAATGGGCACCAGGTAATTTTCTTGTTTGATGGGTAAATATGTTACCTGACTAGGAGAACTATCATTAACTCAGTGATCTCTTAGTTAAACTAGTTAATTAGCTAAAAATAGCCTATCCATGCATGGAATTTGAATTTCCTAGATAGAGTGGAAGAAAAGGCACATTATAGTCATCAATTGTATACTAATTGAGTGTGTAGGATTGGAAGTTAAGTAGGTGAATCATTCCCAGGGAAATTCATAAACAAATAGGAGAAAATTACTAACTATCCTTTAGGAGATAATTTACTCAGAGAATTGTGCAAGGAAATAGGAGTAATATTAGGCCTTCAAATAGTTAGGTGTTGTTTGAGCAGGACAGTCCGCAAGAGAACAAATTTATAGTGCAGGGCGTTCTTCGAGATCAAAGAAATACATTGTAGTAGTTTCCTATTCTCATTTGATTAATGAAAAGAAGCAGAGTGTTTTTCCCTAGTTGGGTTTCCCTGTAAAACTTTTTGTTCTTATGCTTTTAATGGTTTCATGTCATTGCATGTGTTTCTAAATTGTGATTTCCATTTCATAGAATAGTCGAGGAAATTTGTAATATAGTGATTTTAGTTCAATTTCATAATTAGTACCAAATTTCTATTGATTTGTGCATGATATTAGGGCATAAATAACAGTAGAAACCAATCAATAGACCTTCTACTTCATATATTTTTATTTTTAGATTCAGTGAAGTAATTTTTCTTTTGTGCAGGAAAATGTCTTTCAACATATTTACATTCGAGTATGCACTTTATGGGACCTAAAATTTCATAGTCGTGAAAGATAGGATGGAAGTAGTGATCAATGATAATGGTGTGTTGGAGTACACAAAAACTTACATTCCAAAGCCAGTAGTATCATATGCACAACAATTAGCGAGGTGGAATAAGGATATTGCAAAAGCCAGAAGGATCATCCCGGAGGACGTGAGAGACCACATAGTACCAAATTTACATGAAAATGAGACTCCCTTTTCTATGTGGAAGGCCCTCAATGCGTTATTCGAAAATGGTAATGATGCCACAAAATTAGAACAAAGGGACACACTCATAAACATATGCATGTAGAAAGGAGAAACCATTCAACATTACCTATCCTGTGTAATGCCCCAATTTCAATTTCATATGCTTTTGTTGCTGAACTATTTCTAAAAAGGAAAAAATGTTATATTTGTCATATAAAACAATTATGATACTATAAGGATTATTTTTTAATAATATTAAGATTGTTTGAGTATTAATCTAGAAAAGAATCTATATAAATAGATCTTGATTACAATCCAAGTGGATAGGACAGAATTTAGTAGTTTCCCGAAAATAAAATCTTCCTAAAATTCCTTAGGATTAAAAATGATTTGATTTTTAGATTTGGAGAAAAGTAACTAATAAATCAACCGGTGTGGTAGAAATGACATTAGGAATGGCTATGTAAAGCGTCGAAATGGATATAAGCAAGCTTTAAAAGAAAACTATACTTTCATAAATAAAAAAAAACTAGGCTATGGGGATCAACAATCTCAGAAAAATGGGACGTCGTTAGGGAAAGTATGTTTGGGAAAGTGGGCATTAGAATGCCTTCATGATTACACGAATGGGTTGTTAGTTTTGGGAGAATAGGTCTCTGCTCGGGGGAGAACCTCGAAGACAAGGTTCGTGATTGGGAGGAAAACATATTATTTATAGATAATACAATCACTTTACTAAAATTCTCATATACACTTAGTAATAGATTTGAATACGATATTTTACTCCACACCATTTTTGTTATTTCTTTCTGTAGTGAATTCATCTTACTATTATTGGAAAATATAATGGTAGGTAAAGAGGTTGTGAGGTAGTTATTTATTATGTAGGTTATGTTACTAAACTTGTCATGCAATACTATTTCTTTGTGAATCAGATTCTACAAAAGGACTGAAAAAAGAAATGAAATATGGCTGATTTTATTCATAGACATTAGATCTATGCTTAACTTAGACCTCTATTCTAGATGTTTATAGAGCAAGGTTAAAGTCGAGGTGATAAATGATTACACTTTTGTTAGAAAACTAGAATCTATGGGTTATTTGATTTATAACTGCACATACGTTGACTTGAAATCATTCCTTTTAGTCTCATGATAAAGTGTGGAAAAGTAGACCTAAGAGTTATGTGTTCTTTGCTACGATTTAAAATTAACTGAGTTCTCATAATGAAAAAATCAATATGTTTCCATTCAAACTACTGATAAAACACCTATAACTTCAAAGATGAGGATAAGAGTGTACAACCCTGTCTTAAACCTAAATGGAAAAAGTCAATGATTGGGTTACCACACCACTATCTGCATAGGACTGCAACTTCTTTGGGAGTTAATGCAGCCAAGTGAAGGGAAGATGGGACATTGATTTAGACCCCTAAATAATGCTCTAATGACACTCTAGTGGATTGGTAGTGGGTTTATATTATATTGACTATGACACTCAACCTAAATCTAAACCATGCGCTACCCCTGAATGTAGGTTCATGGAGTGATGATGAAATGGGTTGAGCCTATATAGGAAGAATATTCCTCGTGAACTTTGTTTTACATGGGATTTCACATAGTAATAAAGGTGAAACAAGAACATAGATGTATAGCATTTTAAAACCATAAGGAACAATAAATTACGGTTGAAATCAAAATTATAGCAAGTTACAATTAGTAAGTCTCTCACACTATAATTAGAATCATGCATGGGTTCAATTACTATAATTTTCAATGCATACTCAATTAAAGAATAAACACAAAATACCCAGAAGCATTCCATAAGAAATTATGATAAGCTCAAAATTATAAATATCATTAGCATATTCAGACCGAATTGAATATCCATATACATTTATATAGAGAATCTGAAAATAATATACACCAAGTGAAGAAAAATCATATGTGTATGGAAGAATTCCATAAAACACACTTATAGCACAATCCCAAAATATACATTTGAAAAACACGATTTTTCCACAAGACGAGCTGCCTATACATAGCTGAAAATTATTCCTACATACATCCCATATATATAAGAAGGGAAATAGAACCGTGCAGAAATAGAGTAAATATGCAGTACAGATCCATAATATAACGACAAAAATATAACAAGTTCACAAATATAAATTACATATGAAATGAGCTTTCTATCGAAAAATTCAAACCCTAGAACAACATAAGTATTAAATCGAGAATTTGTTCATGAATCAAGGGTAAGGGTAGAACCCATAGAACCCCATGGAAGCAGGAAACATATGAACAACCTGTAATCATCCAAATCAATAATTAGCTTGGAATATTGTGCACCAAAGTGTCCTCTTGCAAGAGTCCTAGAGGGAGGTGGCATACGTGTAAAGGAAGAGGGCAAAGACTCAATACCCTTGTATGCTGGTTGGAGAAACAAAAATAGAAATACAACTCTGACATAAATGAGATGAGAGGCATACCTGCAAAAGGAATGACAACAACTCAACCTTCTGGGTTTTCCTATGTAAAGGGAGCACATGGAATCAATCAGGAGCGAAAAAAAAAATAAGAGTAATTCATGAGAATGGAAAATATTCTTATCGTAAACCCACCTCTGAGCAGTGGTGTCACTGTCGATAGAATTTTTTTTAAAAGATAAGGAATTTGAGACGGGTAAGGTCCATGACTCAATTTGAGAGGTCATGCTCATGCGCCTGTGATAAAAGTAAAATGAAAAATAGAGCTTCACCATTCCCTAGGTAGTAGAGGTGAGGTGTAAGGGGATCTAACAAAAATAGCCCATACCTTAGCATTGTAGATCGTGTAATTATGGAAAAATCCTATTCAATTAGGAAAAATACCAAATAGGTGATATACTAGTATGGTACCCTTCAGCCATGAAGTTTCAAGGAATAAAATCAAAAGAGGAAGAAAGAAAAAAACTAAGTTCATATTATGAATAATCTCTCCTGTAGATGCCGAGGTGAAAGAGGAAATGAATAGAAACTAAAGGGAAACACCATTTCCACCGGTACCTCAGAGGTTTGAAACATTTTTAGAAAAAAATTTAACCTCAATAAAAGAAATTAATGCTAGACGATACTAATGCATAAGCTCGACAGGGACTAGTTAGCACTATGACAAACTTACCCATTAAAAGGTCATCGATGTGGATGTAGTTCTGAAGTATGGATTTGCCAACGTCCACCTAGGTTGGAAAATAACATGGTTTGGAAACCTATAGGTGAAATAAACCCTCTGTACCTCAAAATGAAACACCTTCCCTCACATGAAAATAGAGTTCAACCCTCACTTTCGAGCGAAAAAGAAAATGAAAATCAAGGAGAGCGGTAAACATAGGGCTTAGGTTTTCTTGTATCGAACACTTATCTATCATATGATCAATGAAATAAAATCATAACCATTGAAAAGAATATAACATGAGCATACGACACCATTTGAATTCCGTGTGACCCTGGAGAGGTGGCACTTACACATGGGTAGAAAAAAAAACTAGGGTATAATCTCTCAACAGTACAAAAATCATTAAAATGTATAACTTGAGCACTAGAATGTAATACTAAAACCGTATATTTGGTGCAACGTATATATTTACCATGGTATAAATAATACATGACCATAAAAGGGTGGATTGAAGATAACATGAGATATTTCAATGTCCCCTTTGAAAATTGTTGTATATGTATTCATTAAAACTTAGCAAAACACTAGGCAAAGATTTATTTGTCCCATAGTTGGCCATGCACATCATGGTATAATGCTTATCATGTGTTTTTAAGATGTGGCATAAATATCTTAAAATATTTTTAAGTGGTTGGCGGTGCGCAGGGGGGATGTGTCATGTAAATTTAATTATATTAAATAAAATGTAAGGGGACACCTAAGATAAAGGTTTAGTTTGTCCAACATTATAAGGAACACTAAACCCTGAAGATAACGTGGTACAATCAATTACCATCTCAATAACATCAACGAGATGCATAAAAACCTTTAAGAGTATATGGTAGTAGGTGTACATTATTCAAATAGAGACTTGAGGAAACTAAGAATATTGCTAGATTAACCAAGCAGGACTTAACCCTGTAAATTTTCATGGGGAGTGAGCTAGTGATATTGCAATGAGGGTATTAATATCTCAATTCAAAGTGTTAAATATATATATATAACATATAGTAAGTTGAGGTCTGTTACAAGTGGTATCAGATCCCTTGTACAACACTGGGCTTGTTATGGACCATCATGAACTGGAAAATAATGTTATCTAGATATTAATTATTTCATCCTTATGAATTTTTTTTTTGTGACAAACCATTTTTGGTGATTGATTTAATAAGGTAAGAATATTCGTACATTGGACATGAAGATTGTCCTTAGATATGGAATATGGAGAACAATTATATGTCAAACTTGGGAGGCAGGGGGGGGGGGGGGTATTTCCCCAGATCCAATTCTTAGATTTTTGGAATAATCCAAAAATTGGAGCAGGAACTAGTTCAGCTAAGGACAAGCAATAAGTGATTATTGGAAGCAAGTCATGAGAGGGAACATGTGATAAGAGAATTAACATCAAAATATAGCCATAAAGGTGGGGAATAAGGAAAATTTAAGCAAAAAGTGGTTGAAACTAATTGAAAGAAGTCTGAGAGTGCTAAAGAGTACGAAAAAATAGATTATAAGTCTAATAAGAATAAGAAGGAGTTGCAGGGAGAATTTCGTAAGATAAAACCTCCTACTTTCTATTGGAAAAAGGAGGAGGATGTGGATGCCTAGTTCCTGAATATGATTAAGTATTTTTAGGTGTATGAATATGAAAATAACATGAAGGTTAGGTTAGATGTTTATCAATTACAAGGTAAGGCTTCTCTTTGGTGGGCAGAGACCAAAATTATACAACTACTGGATGAAAATATTGTATCTTGGGAGGAGTTTCAGCAAAAATTTAAGTCATGATATCTAAGAAAAACATACTCTGTTGATCTTGTAAAGGAGTTCCATGAATTAAGACTGGGGCAGCTTACTATAGATCATTTTGTGAGGAAATTCAAAAACTTACACAGGTATGTACTGTACATACAAGAGGAGAAAGCTAAGGAGCATAAATTTATAATTTTTCTTCTAGCAGTATATAAGGAAATAATTGAATTCGAAAAATCCCAAGCTGATGGATGAAGTTGTTGGAAAGGCCAAAATCTAATACTAATAGTTTAAGAACCAAAGTGAGAATTCAAGAACATGGTTTAAAAGGGATAAAGGTAAGGCTGAAATGAAAGGAAATAGACATAAGCCTGCCTATTTGATTTTTTTGGGAAATATCTTCAGAGGAAGAAGTTTAACAAGGGAGCTACAAATCGATGAGCTCAATCCCATACTGGATCTAACCTGATGGAAGTGAAAAATAAGAAAGGACAAGGTGGTAAAGAAAGGGAACCCCTGAAGTGCTGGGGTTGTGGTGAACCCCACCTTCTCTGAGATTTCCCTCACAATGCCTGATCAATTCATAACATCCAGGTGGTACAGGAGGTAACCACAGTGAACGATGTGGCTAGAAGCATTCTAGAAATCAGTGTGGCATTAGAGGATCAATAGGTTGAAGATCAATCAACAATGATTGAAATTTAAGGTATTATTCACAACCAACCTTTATCTATTTTAAATGACCCCAAAGCTAGTTTAATTTATGTTAACCCACAAATTGTGGAAAATTGTAAATTGTAGTAAAAAAAGTTTCAAAATTATTTGCTGGTAAAGTGTGTTATTGGCAACAAACAAAAGGTAAAACAAATATTAAAATAATGCATTGTGAATTGGAATGGGTATTCCACAAATTTGAAACTAAATATGCTTCCTTTGGGGTCATATGACATATTAATTGACATGGATTGGTTAGAATAGAAGAAAGTTGTCATAAATTGTGTAGAAACAACTATGAACTACATTAGTTTACAGAGACAACCAATTATGATTAAGGGAAAAATAAAATCTTTTTTTTACGAAAAATCTGTATGTTAGAGTTAAAAAGGATAGCAAGAAAGGGCTATCAAGTCTATATGGTTCATGTGGAATATTCATAACAACACACAAAAACACTACCTTAGAAAATCTACCAGTAATCAAATATTACCAGGATGTTTTCCTCATGAAATTCCTAAGCTACCCCTCATAGAGACATAGATTTATATATTGATTTATTGGCAGGAGATACTCTGGTGTCTAGGGGGGGATATAGAATTAGTACACCAGAACTCTTATAATTAAAACTGCAATTACAAGAACTATTAAACAAAGGCTATATCACTTCGAATGTGTCCCTCTGGTGAGACTTGGTGTTATTCATCAATAAGAAATATGGCACTTTCATAACGTGCATTGACTATAGACAACTGAATAAGTTTACTATCGAAAAAAATAAACCCTACCCCGGATTGATGATTTGTTTGACCAAGTGAGGGGAGGAACAACCTTTTCAAAAATTGATCCGTGAACTAGTTACCATTAGCTTTAGATAAAATATGAAGACATCCATAACACATCGTTTAGAACATGATACAGATATTATAAGTTCGTGATATTTCCTTTCAGTCTCACCAACGCACCCTCCACCTTCATGTTTCTCATGAATAGTGTCCTCTAGAAATATCTTGATCAATTCATGCTATTTTTCATAGATGACATCTCGGTATACTCTAAGAATGAGGCAGAACACTAGAATGATCTCAGACTAGTGCTACAAACATTAAGGGAACATTGTATTTATGAAAAAAACAGTAAGTGTGAGTTTTATAATCCCAAAATTAAATATTTGGGAGATGTTATATCTAAAGAACGATTGTTAGTAGACCCCGAGAAAGTTCAAAAAATTATAAATTGGCCTCTACCAAAGGATGTACGAGCAATTTGTTCATTCATGGGGATTTATAGATACTGTCGAATATTTGTCGAGGGATTTTCAAAGCTAGCCTACACCATTACCTCCTTGCATAGGAAGGGAGTAAAATTTGAATGGACAACCAAGTATCAGGAAATATTCAATAAATTAAAACAAAAAATGACCATAGCGCGCGTCTTATAAATTTCAAATGAAAACAAGGAGTTTACTATGTGCACGGATTCTTGTCTAGAAGGGTTGTGAGGGGTGTTACTGCAAGATAATGTTGTCATAGACTATAAATCAAGGAAAGTGAAAATGCATGAGAAAAATTATGCAGTCTATGACTTGGAATTAGCTGTTGTCATACATTCCTTGAGGATGTGGAGGCATTATTTGTTGGGAAAGAATTTTGTGTTAATGGCTGACAATATTAGTTTAAAATATCTCTTTAGTAAACTAGATTTAAATGCAAGACATGTGAGGTGGTTGACTTTCCTTACTGAATTTTGATTTGATATAAAGCATATCAAGGGAAAGGAAAATAAATTTGCAGATGTATTAATTAGAAATTCCCATTCTTTGATAAATAATATGAGTAGCAGTGTGAAATTTTTTTTGAAGAGAAGGTGTAGAAATACCTACCACAGTACCCACGATATTAGGAAATGCTGCTAAAAATACAACAGAAAGGAATTCCTGAGTATTCCATAAACCAAAAAGGGCTAATTTTGTATCATCATAGGTTGTATGATCCTAATGTAGTTTCCTTGAAACATATGATACTAGATGAATACCACAAGAGACCATATGTTAGCCTCCTAGGTTACCAGAAAATGGTAACATCATTAAGAAAAAAAAAATTCTGGTTGGGAATGAAGAAGGAAGTACATGATTAATTGGAAAGGTTCTTAGAGTATCAATATGTAGAAGTGAACATCAGCACCTGACATAATTATTAAACCCATTACCAATTCCAGAATGGAAATGGGAGGTGATATCCATGGATTTTATAATTTGGTTACTCGAGACTAAATCCCAGCATGAATCCATTATTGTAGTCGTAGACATATTGACTAAATTTGCACATTTTATCTCTCTATAGTGTACCTTTGGAACATCGTAGGTATCTAACATTTTCATGAAATTAATTTTCAAACTTCATGGAGTACCAAAATTGATAGTCTTCGACAACAATGAAAAATTCACCTCGAATTTCTAGAAATATTTGTTTGGAGGAATGGGGACCAAGCTAAACTGTAGTAATGCATACAATCCTCAAAAATATGGGAAAATTAAAAGGACAAATCATATTCTGGAGGACACGCTCGGGATGGATGTAATGGATAGGCCTGGAAAGTGAGAATATTTTCTACATTTAGCTGAGTTTTCTTATAACAACACTACCAAAAATATATAGAAATGAGTCCCTTTGAGGCTTTGTACATAATAAAATGTCATAAACATCTCAATTGGTGTTAACCTAAGGATAGGTTGGTTCTTGGTCCTGATGCATTGTATGAAATGGAATAGAGAGTATGGAAGATCCAATGGAATATCAAGATAGCTCAAGACCAGGAGAAGAGTTGTGAAAAAAAAAAAGAGAACACATAAAGATTTCAAAATTAGAGATCATGTCTATTTGAGGGTTAAACCTTAGAAAATTACACTCAATGCCATCAGTTGTGCCAATTTGGAGCCACTATTTTGTGGCCAATTCAAGATTTTGGATCGAATTGGTCCAGTGGCATATCAATTAGCTCTACCTAGTCATGTTAGAGTTCATAATGTTTTTCATGTACCATTATTAAAAACAGATTTTCATTGTCATTCTCATGTCATTGATTGGAATTTGATATAGGTGGAACCCAAAGGGGACTTTCTTCGAGAACCACTTTGTACCTTGGAGCGGGAGAAACAACTCTGCTCCATAATAGAATCGTCGCTTAGGTTAAAGTGCAGTGGAGGCACTTTACATCTAAAGAGGCCGCTTGGGAATGTGAGGATAGCATGAAGGAAGCTTATCCAACACTCTTGAAGGAATAAATGGCTAAATTTTAAACACCAAGGGCGGTGTTCTTGTTTTAGAGGGGGAATATGTACTACCCCAATTTCACTTTCATATGTTTTTGTTGTTTAAATATTTCTAGAAAGGACAAAATACTATATTTTTCATATAAAAAAATTGTGATACTGTAAATAATATTTTTGATTAATATGGAGAAGGTTTGAGTATTAATTTGAAAAGGAATCTCTATAAATATATCTTGATTCGAATCAAAGTGGATTGGATGGAATTCAATACTTTCCCAAAAATAAAATTTTCGTAAAATGTCTTTGGAGTAAATATTATTTGATTTTCATATTTGGAGAAAGTATCTAATAAATGACCCAGTGTGGAGCAAACAATGCTTAGAATGGTTAAGCAAATCATTTTAGTGGATAAAATAGGGCTTTAAAAAACAAAACAAAAAACAAAAACTACACTTTGGTTAAAAAAAGGCTAGGCTATGGGGATTAGTAGCTCTAGAAAAACTGGACGCCATTAAAAAAGTTTCGCATGGGAGAGTGGGCACAAGAATGATTTCACCAGAACAATAATGAGTTGTTGGTTCTGGGAGAAAAGGTCTCTGCTCAATGGAGAACTTGGAAGATAAGGTTCATGGTTGGGAGGCAAGCTTATTCTTTTTAGATAATATAGTTACTTCATTGAAATTCTGATACATGCCTTCTTGCATATATTAATATAATATTTTGTTGCACTCCTTTTTGTTTTATTGACTCCTGTAGTGAATTCATGTGACTGTTATTGGATGTTATGATAGTATCTAAAATGGTTGTGAGGAAATTAATTATTACTTAGGATATGTTATTAAACTTATCATGCAATATTATTTCTCTGTGAATCGGATTCCATAAAATCACTGACCAAAACAATGAATGATGGCTAATTTTATTCATAGAATTTATAGTTGTTCTTATTCTATACCTCTATTCTAGATGTTTATAGAGCAATGCCAAAGTCTAGGTGATAAATTATTTCAATGTTGTTAGAAAACTAGAATCTATGAGTTATTTAATTTATGATTTCACATAGGTTGACTTGAAATTATTCCTTTTAGTATTATGATAAAGTGTGGACAAGTAGGCCTAAGATTTATGTGTTCTTTTCTATGCTTACGAATTAATTGAGTTGTCATAATGAACAAATTGATATATAGGAATTCAAGCTATTGATATAAGAAATATACCTTCAAATATGAGGATAAAGGTGAATAGTTAGGTCTTAAATCCAAATGGTAAAATTTGATTATTGGGTTACTACATCCCTATGCAAGTAGGACTAGAAATCATTTGTGAGTTAATGCACTGAGGTGAAGGGCAGAGGGGACATTGATTTAGACCCCCAAATAGAGCTCTAGTGACACACTCGTGGATTTGTAGTGGGTTGATATTATATTGCCTATGACACTCACCCCAGATCTGAATCATGCATTACCACCCAATGTAGGTTCAGGGAGTGATGATGAAATGATCCAAGCCTAGATAGGAAGGGTATTCCTCCTAAACTTTATTTTACATGGCATTTCACACAGTGAATAGAGGCAAAAGAATAACATATATGTATATATTTTTAAAACCAAGGCATAATGAATTACAGTGGAAATCAAAATTGTAGCAAGTTACAGTTAGTGAGTCTCTCATACTCTAATTTGACCCATGCATGGGCTTGATTACTCTAATTTTCAACGCATGCTCGATTAAAGAATAAACGTAGACAACGTAGAAACATGCCATAAGAAATTATGATAAGCTCGGAAGTAATATTACCATTAGCATATTTAGACTCAAATGGATATCCATATATATTTATACAGAGAAACTCAAAATATTATACACCAAGCGAAGGGAAAGCATAGGTGTATGGAAGAATTCCATATAACACAATTATAACAAAGTCCCAAAATATACATTGCATAAAAATTATTTTTCCACAGGATGAGCTTCCTGTACACAATTGAAAATCATTCTTACATACATCCCGTATAGAAAACAAGGGAAACCCAACTGTGCCTTGTCGAAATAGAGTAAAGATGCAATACTGATCCAGAATATAACAGAAAAAATATAACCAGCTCACAAATATAAAGTGTATATGTAATGAACTTCTTCTAGAGAAATTCAAACCCAACAAGGAACATAAATATTAAATCCAAAATTCATCCAAGAATCAGGATTATGGGTAAAAGGCGTATAAGCCCATGGAAGTAGGAAACAAATGACCAAACTATATTTATCCGAATCAAAAATTAGCATGGAATATTGTGCACAAAATTGTCCTCTTACAAGAGTCTTGGAGGGCGACACCATACCTGTAAAGGAAGAGCGAAGAGACTCAATACCATCATATGCTGGATGGAAAAACAAAGGTAGAAATACAACTTTGAAATAAATTGGATGAGGGTTTTATCTAAAGAAGGACTAATAGAAAGTCAACCTTTTGGGGTTTCCTATGTTAAGGGAGCACAAGGAACAGATCAGTTGTGAAGATACAAGTAAGAGTAATTCATGAGAATGGAAAATATTCTTATGGTAAACCCACTTCCGAGCAACGACGTCACCATTGATAGAATATGTTTTCCAAGCCAAGGAATACGGGACATGTAAGGGCCATGAGCTAGTTTAAGAGATTGTGCTCACACAGTTGTAATAAAATAAAAAGGAAAAACAGAACTTCACCATACCCTAGGCAATGGAGGTGAGGTATAAGGGGTTTTAACAAAATTAATCCTTACCTGAGCATTGTAGATCATGCAATTGTGGTAAAACCCTGTTCAGTCAGGAAAAAAAAATAGGTCAATGATATAGTATCGTGTTACCCTTCAGTGCTTCAAGAAATAAAATGAAAAAAAGAAGAAAGAAAACAATTAAGTGTGTATTAAGACTAACCTCTCCTCTAGATGCCGAGAGAAAATATTCAACGAATAGAAACACCATATTGAAGGGGAAAAATCGTCTCCATTAGTACCTAGGAGCTGTGCAACATTTTTAGAAATAAAATCAACCTCAAGAAAAAAATTAACGCCAGACGAAACGAATGCATAAACCCGAAAGGGACTAGTTAGGACTGTGACAAACTTAATCATTAAAATGTCATCGTTGTGGGTGCAGTTCAAAACTATGGATTTGCCTACCTCCACCTGCTATGGGAAAGAACATTTTATGGAAAACTATAGGCGAAATAAACCCTCTCTACCTCAAAATGAAATAGCATCTCTCACATGACAACATGGTTCAACCCTCACTTCCAAGCAAAAAAAATGAAAATCTAGTTGATTGGTAAAGACAGAGGTTAGGAATTGTTGTATCGAACCCTTCTCGCCATAATATCAATGAAAGAATATCATAGGCATTGAGCAGAATGTAAGATAGACATATGCCACCGTGCAAAGGGAATGTTTCCCTGAAGAGGTGGCACTTGGACATTGGTTGCACAAACCACTAGGGCAAACTCTCTCAACAGTACAAAATTCATTAAAATGTATAAATTATACATTGGAATGTAGTAATAAAATTCTATAGTTGGAAAAACGTATCTATTTACCATGGTATAATTAATACATGACCATATAACAATGGATTCAAGATAACATGAAATATTTCCATGTCCCCTTTGAAAATTGTTGTATATGTATTCATTAAAGCTTAGAAAATCAGTTGGAGAAGATTTATTAGTCCCATAGCCAGTCAGGCAAACCATGGAAAAATACTTGTTGTGTATTTTTAAGAAGTGGAATAAAACTCCTAAAATATTGTAAAGTGGTTGGAAATGCATAGGGGGAATGTGCCTAAGACAGAGATTTAGTTCATCCAACATTGTAAGGAACATTGAACCGTGAAGATAATGTGGTACAATCAATTACCATCTCAATAATATGAACAAGATTCATAAAAACCTTTAATATTATATGGTATTAGGTGTATATTATTCAAATAGAGACTTGAGGAAAATAATAATATTTTTAGATTATACGAGGAGGACTTAACCCTATAAATTTTCATGGGGATTAAGCTAGTGATATTGCAATGGGGGTATTAATATCTTAAGTCAAAGTGTTAAATATTTTTATTAAAAAAAAAATTTAGAATAAGAAATGTTCTGTTACATCTGGGTTCACTAAATGTTGATATGATCTTCGAGGAGTTACATAAAATATTCCCTCTTCAGAACTAGTGAGTCTTACTCTGCTAAGCCTTCCAAAATCTTGGCATATATATTGGAAATCTGTAAATGGAAGGGAAAATTTGCCAAATTTGTAGAGACTTTGGTTTATTATAGTGCAAGAAGAAGTTCAATAAAACACTAGAGATGGTGTAACATCCAAATATGAGGAGGGAGATAATTTTTCCTTGGTTGGAAAGGGAAATAAATTCCAAAGAAAAATTGAGTCCAGCTAGAACAATGGAAAGAATAAGGACGTAAGAAAGATAAAAAAGAATCACTACCATGATTTCGGGTGATATGCAACAAAGTTTCTGCACAAAAGTATAACAACAATCCTTCTGGACGAGCAAGATGTCAATTGTTTTCTCATAATTCTAATTAGACTTCACCCTAATTGCATGCATGGACAAAATTATAATGGGGAGTATGTTGTATCTAGATTCAGGTGCCTCATTCCATATGACAAGATGTAAAGAGTTCTTCAGTAGCATAGAGGATAAGAATCTCTATATTCAAATAGAATTTGGGGATGATGGGTGGTACAACTCCAAACGAATTGGTATTGTAAGCTTTAATAGAGATTCAAGCTACCATCTTGATCTAAAATATTTCATCTATGTACTTGGGCTGAAGAAGAATGTGATATTTGCAGTTTTATTGGAGAATCATGGCTATGATGTTATTTTAAGTAAGGGGAACCCATTTTTGAGACATGTAGCCACTAGGTAGGTGAAACAGATTATAGTTCAAGTAAATAATATATAAAAAATTGAGGTGGAAGGTTGTGCTACATTGAGAACCAAGGCAGGAAACGTTCAGAGTTAGGATGTTTGAGAACTCTGACATGGGTAGATGGGTCACTTACACCATGAATCCTTAAAAATGATGCAACATATTACCAACGGTATCACGACATGCACCCTTGACTGGCATGATTCCTGCAATGGATTCACATTGGGGAAATATTTCAAATCCACGTTCCAAGGCCAAGACAGTAGAGCTGGAGCAATCTTGGAGCGGGTCCAATATGATGTATTTGGAACATTTTCTATAGACTCTATAAAAAAACACAGGTATTATGCAATTTTTTTGCTCACTTTTCAAAAAAAATCTAGATCTTCTTAATGTGAAAGAAGGATGAAGCTTTCTCAAAATTTGTTGAATTCAAAGCATTGGTTGGGAAGGAGACTAGTCTAAAATTGAATCTATGAGAAGTGATAATGAAAGAGAATATGTATCTAATACCTTCAGGGAATTTTGTACCAAAGAGGGCATTAAAAGATAACTGATAACACCCGATAACCCACAAAAAAATTGGTGGTTGAACGAAAAAACATAAGCATCATGGGAGTAGCAAGAGCCATGTTGAATGATAATGGGTTTCCATTTCATCTATGGGAAAAAGCATGCAAGACCATATCTTATTTTCAGAATTATTGTCCTCAAAGAATACTTGACATGATCACACCTGAAGAAGCTTTCTGAGGGAGGAAGCCAAATGTATCTCATTTTAGAATTTTTGGAGCTACTATGTATTTTCATGTCTCCAAGGATAGAAGGAAGAAAATTGAGCCTACAACTGATATGGGAGTCTTTATAGGATACACAGATACACCACATTATTATATGGTGTATTTTCCGGCGCTTAGGGTGAGAGTAGTGAGAAGATATGCCAAATTTTATCAGGAGAAGGCTATGACATTCTATCTAAATCGAGAGATAAGAATCCCACTAGAGAATTATATTCTAACTCCAATGGAGGAGCCTCATGCATAGCTTCAGGATGTTTTGGCGAGGCCACATGCAGAGGAGTAGGCCAGAGATAGTGTGGAGGAACCCTCTTAACCAAAATCTTCCCGAGAGGGGAGGAAGAGAACTAGATAAGTTGAAAAACGGGTATAAGATGCACATGAGAAAGTGGGAGATCCTACATATCAATGTGGTAAGAGAGGTCACTATACAGGTACACTAGGTATATGGATCTCATTACATAACTCATTCAGATATAGCCTTATTCATTTCAGGAATCAGTTTCTCAACTACTGTGGATTGATGCCATGGTGGAGTATGACTCCACCATGAATAACAATGTATGGGAGGTGATACCATGACTAGAGAAAAACTTAGTGGTTGGTTCCAGATGGATCTAGAAAGTGAAGCATGCAATTGAAGAGAGATTAAAGAAGTACAAGTCCATTTTTGTGTCCAAAGGCTTCACTCAAGTAGAGGGAGTGGACTACAAGGAAACATTTTCACCAGTGGAAAGATATTACTCTATGAGAACCATTCTAGCATTAGTTGCACAAATGGGGTGGAAGATACACCATATGGATGTGAAGACCACTTTTCTTAATGGTTTTTTTGAGGAATAAATTTACATAGAGCATAGAAAGGGATTTTAGACATATGAGAGGGAGATAGATGTGTATAGACTCGAGAGAGCCCTATATGGTCTCAAATATGCACCCCAATCATGGTATACTTAGATTGATACATAACTTAGTGGATTGGGATTGACCGTAAGTGAAGAAGACACCAACATCTATCACATTGTAGTTTATGGAAAGATGTTTATCTTGGTTTTGGATGTTGACTAATCGATACTTACAATAGATGAACATTTGATCTACTCTTGCAAGGAGCACCTTGAAAGAGAATTTGAGATGAAAGACATAGGTTTGATCATTAATTCCTTGAGCTGGAAGTATGACAGGGTGATGGTGATTTTTTTGTGATTCAGAAGAGTTATTTGTCTAAAGTAATTCAAAGATTTAACATGGAGAGCTGCAAGCATATGGACACACCTCTAACTACAAACTAGAAGAAGGAAATTTCTTATTCACGAGAAGCATTAGATGCCACTATCTACATATATATTATGGGGTCCTTGATGTATATTGTAAACACAAGTCCTAAAATATTATATTCAGTTAATCACTTGAGTCAAACCATGGTGAAGTCTACCAAGCTATATTGGAAGGAAACAAACCATGTATTGAGGTACCTCAAAGGTAAAATGGATTATAGGCTATGGTAGAGGAGGACATATGGAGTGAAGCTCCAAGGCTTCACCGATGTAGATTGGGAAGGGATTCAAAAAGAAAGGGAAAATACTTTAGGTTCTATCTTCAGTGTTGGGTCTGAATATTTCCTGGTATAGCGGGAAGCAAAGGTTTGTGGCACTCGGCTTAGCAGAGGTTGAATACATGGATGCAAGTCAGGCAAGGCGATATGGATCAAGAAAATACTTGTGGGCTTTTTTAGTTAGGATATGGATTAGAAAATGATTCATTGGGATAATAAGATTTATATTAAACTCTCTTATAAACTAGTATTTCATTACATGTCCATGCACATTGATATCAAGTACCATCACTTGCGACATTCTGTGCAGAGTATAATTATGATGCTACAATACATTCCAGCTAAGGAGTAGGATGAAAATATATTGATAAAGTAATTACCAAGAGATAAATTCTAATTCCACATTTACAAGATAGGGGTGGTGTAAAATCCCTTTCTTGCTAAGAGTATGTGTTAGAAATTGTAGTAAGAAAGGCTGAATTTAACTTGTTCCTTAGTAAAATTTAGTAATTAGATTTTCCACATGAGCAGGATGACTTAGGTAGGAGATAACTTGTGTGACATGCCCTTGTATAATTCTTTACTCAGTAAATTCAAGTTATAGGCTATAATTAGAGTTGTGCATGTATTGATTGATAAAATTTAGAAATCTAGTTCAGTTATTTTTAGTTTGACTGAGTTAACTGAGCTCAAGCAACAAGTTGAGACAATTGAAGGTCAATTGAGTAGTATAATTATTGTTAAATCAGTGATATCTCAGATGAACAAGTCAATCAGCTAAAAATAGCCCAGTCATGCATGGAATTCGAATTTCCTAGCTGGAGTGGAGGAAAAGGAACATTGTCATAATAAATTAAATACAACTTGAGTGTAGAGGCTTCGAAGTTAAGAAGGTGAATCATTCCTTCTAAACTGCACAAAGAAATAGGAGAAAAATCCTAACTTTTTAGGAGTTAATTTCCTTCAATATTGTGCAAGGAAATGGGAGAAATTTGGGTCATCAAGAGAACGAGAGAAAATTTTTACACAGCAAGGTGTGTTTCGGGATAGAAGCAAGACATTGTAATAGTTTTCCATTCACTTCTGATTAATGAAAAGCAACGAAGGGGTTTTTCCCACTTTGTTTCCCCTGTAAATCATTATGTTCATATGGTTTTAACTATTGCATGTCATTTCATCCATTTCTAAATTGTGATTTCAATTCTGCAAAATAATAAAGGAAATTTGCAATCTCTTGATTTTAGTTAGATTTCATTAATAGTAGCAATTTTCTATTAATTTATACAAGGTTTCTTTATTAATGTTTTATGTTGTGAGTACTTCACTATGTTTAGTACTTAGAAATCTATACCAAAGTTTGGATATTTTTTTCACTTTACCAAATTTGTTATAAGTTGTAGTAGAATTTTAATAGCAAATGAATGATAATAGTAGTGGCAAACCCATCTAGAATGCTTAACGAATATTATATAATTCGTTAAAACAATACGAAAATTATGGATCAGGTTGACAAAGGAAGAACATTATTGTGGGAAAACAAATATAGAAACTATTGAATTATTGAATAAAATATCTACGTCAAGAAAACAAAAGTGAGCATTATGCAGATTGGTTGATGGCAGAGACATATACATTGACTCTCGGTGTTTTTCATTTTCTTTTTTATCGATTCACTGTGTACTTATCTCTTTTATATGTGGCAGATACGACACCTCAAAGTCTCATGGAATAACTTAGAACTCATTTCAACATGTGTACTGATGTAACCTTCGCAGATTCTGTTGAAAGCTTTTGGAACAACCTTAGTGAGTAGTATTGTAGATCCAACAAAAGATATTCATGAACACAAGTTATGCACGTGGGAATCCATAGTTATTTGGAAAAAAATATATCTATCTGGTTAATTTTATCAAAAATATTTAAAAGGCTTATATGTTTAAGAAAATATAAGAAGTTAGCTTTGTTATGTTTTTTTAGGAAAGATTGCATATGCATTTGTGTGTGAAAAATGATAAGAATCATGGTTATTTTCTTTGGAGATTGCACACGTGTTTGTATGTAAGAAATAATAACTATTGTGTTAGGTTTCTTTAGAGAAGACCATGTATTTGCATGCAAGAATGATAGCTATGGTGTTTTATCTCTTTTGGGAAACAATATGTATTTACATATGCATAAAATAATAGCTACCATACATTTGATTGCTTGAAGAAGAAACATGTGTTTTCATGCATGAAAGAATATCTACCATGCAATTGATTTCTTGAAGAAGGAACAAGCATTTGCATGCACAGAGGAATATATAGCATATATTTGATTTCTTGAAAAAAAAAGATGTGTTTACATACATGAAATAATAGCTACAATGCTTTCTATTTTTTGGAAAGAAATATGTGTTCTTGCATGCATGGAAAAAATAACTATTTTGTTGGACTTCTTGATAGTTTCTTAAAAGTAACATGTGTTTTTTACATAAGATATTATTTATTGTGCTGGTATTTTTGTAGAAAAACAAGTGTTCAAATGTGCATAAATAATAGTTACTGTATTAAGTTCTTTAGAAGGGTATGTGTTTTTGTACATAATAGCTATCAGTAAGTGACTTTTGGAAACAAATATGTGTTTATATAGCTATTAAACTAGTTTATTTTGGAAAATGATATGCACAAAGTATGAGTAGTTGTGGTGATTTTCCTCTTGGAATGTTCATATGTAAAGAAATTAGTATCAATTATTATGAGGTATATCTTTTACAAAATGTTTCCTTATTATTGTATAAAGAGGTGGTCATAACTATGAATATTATTTAATTGTTACCATGTTCTTGTGGATAAAAGTAGAATGTAACTATTTTCCCTCATGATAAATGTGAAGTAGAGACAAGTGAGCATGCATTTATGTATTTTAGATTATGCATGCTAGTGATGGATGGAAATACACATGTCATAACTATACACATGTAAGATAAAAAAACATGTTTTTAACAATTATGTGTTTACATTTTATTTATGCATATGAAAAGTTGTTTGAAACATCACTAATATGGATTGTTTATTAATTAATATTGTAACTAATCATGATATCAAAGATTGTTAATGTTAACAATGATAGGGAAGGATTCTGACCTACGTATAGTATAGATAATGTTCAACATTAGTGGAAGGAAAAGAGATAGTGATCCATATAGATTGAAGGAATGTTAGCTGTAAGATAATCTATGGATGGGAAGAACCATGCCACAAATACATAATATTAGAGAATTTGTAGATAAATGATATCATGATTATTGTAATATATTTTAGCTATTATACTAAATTAAAGATGATATTTAGTTGTGAGGAGTTTAAAAATGGTCAAGCTATGAACTCCTTTATAGCCATTGAGTGAAGGGTGAACACCCTCACTAGACGTTTAATAGAATTAATATTTTGCATGTTTTCACCATTCATGGTTTCCATGGTATATAAATATTCATTGATGTGTTTATATATTATGTCATTCTTATGATATTGATTAAGTGCATGACATAGAACTTACATGGAGAGACGCTCTACAACCAGTATAGGGGACATAAGTATGTCAATAGTTTTTGAATATGGGAAATATATATATATATATATATATATATATATATATATATTAATAAAACAAATGTTAGATTCATATGTCCTATTTTATAAGTGTAAATGTTTGTAGACATTTAAATTTTGGCTAAATTCAAAAATAATAAAACATTAAGAGAAATATCTACGAAATTTTTAAATATATGTAACCCTTTATTTAAAAGAAAGACGATGTATCATTCTCACACAAGGTCTTTAAAAATAAAACTTGCAGCACTATATTCATTCTAATTCCCATCATTTTCTTGCCTAAAAGTTGGGCGTTCTCAACACTATAGGCACTCCTACATTTAAAGTTTCTGGAAAGTCACCTTGAAGATGAGAAAACCCATCTCCTCTAGGTTTTAAAAAATAATGGTTATAATAGGCTCCAAAGTATTAGGGGATTACTTAATGATGCCAGGGGTTTCAAAATTAAAAAAGAACCCAATGATCAGTTTTATGGGGTGTACCTTCCTTTTATACAAGGGACGAATGACAAGATTGCAATGATCCTAAGATAGCACAAGGTTCTCTCAACCTTTAGACCCCTTAGTACCTTTCCAAATTCCCTAGAAAAAATAAAAAAGCCTAGTGCCCCCTAGGAATATGAACCAAAATAGCTGGTTAGAAATGCATAGACTTAATTTTCCTTGATGTGATTTTTACCGAAAGATTTTATTCACAATATGAAAGGTGTTTATGTAATCCCTTGTTCATGACCTATGTTGGTGAAACTGGTTGCTTAATATATCAAAGGATTAAGGAACATGTCACAGACATATGACATGCAAGGACTTGACCCACATCATTGGTAGACCATGCAGAAAAGAAAAAATACCACATATGCAATGAAGACGTCGAGACCATTGCTAGGATAGATCATTTCCTTCACCGTAAGTTTAGGGAAGCTATACAGATTGAAAGGAGGCCAAGAAATCTTAATAGACATTGCTAGGATAGATCATCTACTTCACCATAAGTTTAGGGAAGCTATATATATTGAAAGGAGGCCAATAAATCTTAATAGATACGGTGGCTGGAAAATTAGCAATTATTGGATTTCTTCTTTTAAGTTTTTATTTATTTCATTTACATTTATTATTATTATTATTTGTTTGTATTTTTTTTTATCGTGATTACTAATAAACAATTAATTACTTTATTTTATTTATTTTTATATTTATTTATTTATTTCTATTTTTTAATTTTTATTACTTCTATTTTTTAAGTTTTTAGAATTAATTGTTTTTGTTATTTAAGTTTAACTATTTATTATTATTATTTATTTAGGTTTCACCCAGATTAATTATTTTTATTTTATTAATTTTTTTATTGTTTTGATTATTTAGGTTTCACCTAAATATTAATTTTATTTGAGATATAAGAACTATATTCTAATAATTATTTCCTTATATTAAAATATTATTTATTTAGTCAAATCTAATTGTTATGTTATAATGACTAAATTGGTTTCTCTTCATCTATTTAAATTGATGCAAATTTCTTCATCTTTTCTTGATGACCAACCACACTAGAGGGTTCAAAATGTGTCAAACATTGATGATGTGATTTATATATAAATTTTTATTACTGGTCATAATAATATTTTTGGATAAAAGAAAATTATAATTATAATAAGAGGAATTATAAATTAAGATCCATTTTATCATATAAATAAAAGAATCAACATAGATCCATCTGAACTCTGGATCTTCCTTTGAGAGGGATCACATCTCCTTTCACTCTAAAAGAAGTTTGGACCTCAATAGATTTCATCCCTCTTAATATCCCTATGTGTGTGTGTACACCCACAGAGTACACACACACCCATAGTTTATATATATATATATATATATATATATATATATATATATATATATATATATATATATATATAAACTATGGGTTGTCAAAATCTCAAATAATATTTCATCCCTCTTAGTAAATTAACCATTTTACATCAATTTTATTTTATTTATTTAATACTTATTATTTTAATAAGATTCTTTACCAAATACCATGGACCCATCCATGACTTGTCAATGCCACATACCTAAAAAACATAACTCATTAATGATCAACTATTTTATAAATATTTTATTCTAATTTAATTTTATAACATCTTTTTAATTAAATATAAATTCTAAAATATTAATATCCATTTTACCATATAAATTAAAATAATGATTGTGTAATCATATTTAAACTTAACTAATAAACACATAAAAACTTAATATTGTAATATCAAAATATTCTTAACCATGGATATTAACTCCTACTTTAATGGATATTATGTGTTAGGTGTGGAGCCTAATTATCTTGTTTATTTTGTATCACAGCATTGGACCCCTGTACCTTAATGGGGCGGCAACACCACCCAAAATTAAACGTTGCCTGGGGGGTCTAGGGGGGGTAGCTGAGACTTTATGGAGCCCCCCTGCCTAGAGGGGGGTTTCGGGGGCAGCGCCCCCAAAGCTAAGAATAGATGTAAAAATGCCTTGTAAAAGTATAGTAATTTCTAATCAATCTGGGCCATTCATTAAGTGGATGATTTGATGGTAGAAGTTATGTTTGGTTTAGGGTTTTTTTCCCTAGAAAGCAACCCCTCACTTTGATGAGGGTATTGTACTGTGGCTGTGTATGGTATGTGTATTATCAGAGTGAGAAATAGAGAGGGAGACCGTGAGAGAGACAACAGATCTGGTGTAGGTTGCATCTCTTCATTTTGTTGGATAATAGAAAGGAAGGACTGGTTGTTCGGGGTGGACATAGCCCAAACTGGGTGAACCATGTATATCTGTGTCTCTTTGGTTTTATATGTTTTGTGTTCTTGTGTTTTCCACATATTTTATTTGTTTTAATGCTCTGTAATATTTAATTTTCTAACAACTGGTATCAAAGCCAAAGGTCTATTTGGCTGATAAACTTGCGGGAAAGAAGGGTTTCCTAGTTCAAGTGAGCGATGGTGGAAGATGGTAAATTTAGGGTCAAGAAATTTAACGGCCAAAACTTCTGGCCGTGGAAGATGCAAATGGAAGATTATCTGTATCAGAAAGATCTCTACCTACCATTGAGCAGAAAAACAAAGAAGCCGACAGCTATGACAGATGCACAATGGGAGATTCTCGATAGAAAAGCACTCGAAATAGTACAGTTTTGCCTCACAGCATCGGTAGCCTTCAATATTTCAAAGGAAACAAAAACTAAGGGTTTGATTAAGGCATTGGCAAAACTATACGAAAAACCCTCAGCCTCAAACAAGGCATTTCTTATGAAATGTTTATTTAATATGAGGATGTCAGAAGGTGGATCTATTGCAGACCACTTAAATTATTTTAATACAGTTACCAGTTAGTTAAGTTCTATAGGGGTAAACTTTGATGATGAAGTTAGAGCTCTGTTATTTCTGTGCTCATTGCCAGAAATCTGGAATGGTTTAGTTATGGCCATTAGTAACTCTGTCTCTGGATCTAGTATTTTAAGGTTTGATGATGTTTTCGGTGCTATCTTTAGCGAGGAAATGCGACGAAAAAGCTTCAGTGAGACATCGGGTAATGCTTTGAGTGCGGAGTCTAGGGGAAGAAGAATGGAAAGAGGAAAGATCTTGAGATATCACAGTAAATCAAGGAAAGACAGATCCAAGTCTAGATCGGGGATAGTATGCTGGAAATGTGGAAAGAAAGGACACCTAAAGAAAGATTTTAGATCTCAGAAAGGAAAAGAAGGAAACACACAGCAAGAAAACAATCATGAAGAAACTGTGACAGGTGATGTGTTACAAGATGCTTTGATTCTTTCTTTCGAAAATGTTACTAATCCTTGAGTTGTAGATTCATGGGCTTCATTCCATGCCACACCTGATAAGAAATATTTGCATGACTATGTTCAAGGAGATTTTGGACAAGTTCGTTTGGGTGATGATAAACCCTGTAAAATTGTTGGAATGAGCAAGGTTCTTGTAAAACAACAGAATGGAAACCAATGACTACTAAAGGAGGTAAGGCAGGTTCCAAATCTGAAGAAAAATCTGATTTCAACAGGGCAGTTAGGTGGTGAAGGTTGTGTGACAACTTTCATGGGTAAAACTTGGAAGGTCACCAAAGGAGCCCTCGTAATAGTAAAAGGCGAAAAAGTTGGTACATTGTATTTATGCAACAGTATTTCTAAATCTGTTAATGCTTTAACTTCCAAAGGAGCAGATGCAGCAGTATCGCATCATAGGCTTGAACACATGAGTGAGAAGGGGATGAAGATTTTTCACTCAAGAAATTTTTTGCTAGGTTTGAAGAATGTTGATTTGGATTTCTGTGAGAATTGCATTTATGGAAAACAGAAGAGAGTCATATTTCTCAGAGTTGGGAAAGAAAAGAAGAGCCAAGAATTAGAGCTTGTGCATACAGATGTATGGGGACATGCTCAAGTATCATCTCTTGTTGGCTCTCATTATTATGTTACTTTTATTGATGATGTAACTAGAAAAACTTGGATTTATTTTATTCAAAATAAATCTGATGTATTTCATACTTTCAAGAAATGGAAAGCTTTGGTTGAGATTAAGACAGGAAGGAAGCTGAAGTGTCTCAGATGAGACAACGGAGGTGAATATTGCAGCAAAGAGTTTGATAGATACTGTTCAGAGCATGGAATTCACAAAGAGAAGACAGTTCCAAGAACACCACAAGAAAATGGTGTGTTAGAAAGAATGAACAAAACAATCATAGAGTGTGCAAGGTGCATGAGATTGCATGTAGGATTTCCTTTACAATTTTGGGTAGATGTTGTAGATATTTTTGTTTATCTAATAAACAGAGGGCCTTCAAATTCCTTGGATGGTGGTATTCTAGAGGAAGCATGGACAGGTAAAAAGGTAAGCTACTCATTTTTAAAGCCTTTTGGCTATGAGGCCTTTGTTCATATTAATAAAGACAACAGAACAAAGCTTGAAGAAAAATCAAAGAAATGTACCTTTATTGGATATGGTGTTAATGATTTTGTTTAATTCTTATATGATTATCAAAATCACAAAATCATTAGGAGCAGAGATATAAAATTCAATGAAAAGGTCTTTTATAAGAATCAATTGTAGGAAAAGAAACAGGAAAATAAAAACAAAGAATACATAGTTCTTGATGAGATCATAGAAAAAGTAAAGATGCCTGAAAATAATAATAATCAACAACAACAGCAACCACCATAACAAAAACAAAGACCCCAAACACCTGAAAGTGGTGTTATAAGATCTACCAGGATAAGTAGACCCCATGAATGATACTCTTTGTCATTATATTATTTATTGTTGACTGATTCTGGTGAACCCGAATGTTATGAAAAATCAATGCAGGTTGAAAGTAGTAAGAAGTGGGAGCTAGCCATGGAAGAAGAGATGGACTTCTTAATGCATAACCAAACTTGGGACTTAGTCAGGTTTCCTGCAGGTAAAACTACATTGAAAAGTAAATGGGTTTATAGGTTGAAGGAAGAAGATGGAGGAAAACAAAGGTACAAAGCTATACTTGTGGTGAAGGGGTTTTCACAAAAGAAAGGTATTGATTTTGATGAAATATTTTCTCCTATTGTTAAGATGACTTCAATTAGAACTATTTTAAGTCTTGTAGTAGTGGAAGATTTACATCTTCAACAGTTTGATGTAAAGACATCATTTCTCCATAAAGATTTGGAGGAAGAGATCTATATGGAGCAACCAGAAGGATATGACGTCAAAGGAAAGACAAATTAGTGTGCAGGCTAAAGAAGAGCTTGTATGGCTTAAACAGGCTCCAAGGCAACGGTATCTAAAAATTGACAAGTTTATGTCTGAACAAGGTTATACTAGATGTCACTCTGATCATTGTGTTTATCTAAAAAGGAAAAATTATGGTAGCTATATTATATTGTTATTGTATGTAGATGACATTCTTGTTGCAAGGTCTAACATGTAGGAAATAAATGTTCTCAAAAGAAAATTGGCAAATTTATTTGAAATGAAGGATCTGGGAGCTGAAAAACAAATCCTTGGTATGAGAATAACTAGAGACAGGAAAAATTGCAAATTAACACTGTATTATAATGAGTACATAAAAAAGGTGTTGAAAAGATTTAATATACAGAATGCAAAACCAATTAGTACAAATTTTGCTAGCCATTTCAAACTCAGTAAGGAGATGTGCCCCAAGACCCAAGAAGAAATGGATTATATGTCTAAAGTTCCATATGCATCGGTAGTTGGAAGCTTAATGTATGCAATGGTCTACACAAGGCCTAATATTGCACATGTAGTGGGAGTTGTAAGCAGGTACATGAAATATCCAGGAAAATAACATTGGATGGGAGTAAAAAGGATTCTCAAATATTTGAGAGGTTCAAACATTGCTCTACAGGGATATGTTGATGCAAATATGGTAGGTGATAGAGATAACGGAAGGAGCACTATAGGATATGTATTTATTGTAGGTGGAACAACTGTCAATTGGGTTTCAAAAATCCAGAGTGTTGTTGCACTTTAAAAAATAGACGCACAGTATGTTACTGCTACAGAGGCTAGTAAGGAAATGATTTGGTTACAAAGGTTTATTGATGAATTGGGTAAGAAGCATGATATGGGCATGTTATACATTGATAGCCAAAGTGCCATTCATCTTGCAAAGAACTCAGCATTTCATTCCAGGACTAAACACATACATCTCAAGTACCATTTCATATGATCAGTATTGGAAGATGGAAAGTTGAAATTTGGAAAAGATACACACTAGCGAGAATCTGTAGATATGCTAACAAAAGTTATAACCGGGGAAAAATGAGATGCTCGGTTTGGGGTGGTCTTCAAGGATGCGATGAAGATGAGAAATAGCCGGAGTCCAAAGAGTCAACGTCACCAAATAGACGATGGTGAGTTGCTATATCAGTCTCCAAGTGGGGAGATTGTTGTGGAGCCTAATTATCTTGTTTATTTTGTATCGTAGCATTGGACCCTTGTACACACCTTAATGGGCGACAATTCCCCCATAATTCCAATGCGCATGGGGGGTCGAGGAAGGCAGTGTTTGCGACTTTATGGAGCCCCCCCTAGCGAGGGGGTTCGGGGGCAGCACCCCCGAAGATAAGAACAAATATAAAATTTCCTTGTAAAAGTATAGTAATTTCTAGTCAATCTGGGCTAATCATTAGGCAGATGATCTGACGGTAGCAGTTATGTTTACTTTAGGTTTTTTTTCCCTAGAAGCCAACCCCTCACTTTTGTGAAGGTATTGTATTACGAATGTGTATGGTATGTGTATTCTCAAAGCGAGAAACAGAGAGGGAGACTGTGAGAGAGAATAGAGGATATTACAACGGATCTTCTGTAGGTTGTGTCTCTTCATTTTTCTGGATAATAGAAAGGAACGATTGGTTGTTCGGGGTGGACGTAGCCCAAACTGGGTGAACCACGTATATCTGTGTCTCTCTGGTTTTATGTGTTTTGTGTGCTTGTGTTTTCCGCATATTTTATGTGTTTCATTGCTCTATAATATTTAATTTTCTAACATTATGAACCTCTAAATAGGTATTCTATAATACCGTGAGACAACACCATGGCTTATCAATTCCACATACCAAAAACCATAACTCATTTAACAATCAAAATATTTTGTATATATTTTATTGTAATTCAATTTTATAACAATTTTTAATTAAACCTAAAAGTAAAAATATTATCATTACATTAGAGATATATCTCAACTGTCACACCTCACTACTACTAAAAGTACTTTGTGAATATTTCATAGAGATTAAATCAAAATTTTAATAAAACAAAAAATGAAAATACTTTTATATCTAAAGATGTGAAATTTATATAATACCAATTTACATTCATCTTAAATCTCACTCTTCCAACCGCTAGAGAAAATAGATCTCAAGAAATTTGAGCTTCCTTAGATGTCAGGAGTTAACATGGATCTAATATGGTTGATAAAAGAGGGAGTTATAAATAATAAGAGTGATGTTACATTAAAAATAATATATTAAAAAGTTTATAATTTTGTTGTATTTTAATTAATAATAAAATATGAGATTTTGTATAATACAATACGTTATATTTAATATTTTTAGCTTCTTATTTTTTTAAAGTGAAGTTAAGAGAAATATAGGATAAAAATTATCACATATTATTTAATATTTATTATTTTAATAAAAATAGCTTATATTGTTTTTTTATAAATCATAAAATATGTCCCTCCTATGCAATTTAGTTGGGGATGGGTGTGATATTAAGTATTTTGTAAAGTAAGAGATCTAAGGTACAAAGACTTAGGAAATAACCAAATCTATGGAGATGAGGATAGGTTATAAATCTATAGGTATAAGGGTAGTAAATGAAATCCACTCAATATCATGCCAGTACAAGTGTGACTTAATTTCGAATTATTTTAAAATAATAATAAAATAAAATAAAATACACTTTTAAAATAAAAAATAATGATTTTTGAAACATATATATGTGTGTTTTCATGAAAAAAAAGAAAACGAGATTAAAAAATAAAAAATATTATGATAAATAATAAAAATATATATAATATAATATTTAATAAAGAGGGTGATCATGAAAGAGTGTGATGGCAGATCCCTGAAACCCTTTGGATGGTGGTCCAGTTCACTCATAGGCCTTACTATGCACTTTGTCTTAGCCTCAGGATGGTGCTAGGCCTACCACAAATACTCAAGGTCGTCAGAGTATAATGACCACCTAGTCTGCGTGGATCACAACGTGGTAGGCGTCAGTTTCGGTGCTTCTTCGGTTGGCAGTTTTAGGGTAGCGGGAGGATGGCAATTAGGGTTTTGTTTTTTCCTAAATTTTCTACCTTATGGAGCTTATAGCACATGCCTCAAGAAATCCATTGTACTACCCATCACCATATGTATTTATCTCCTGCAACCTATGAAAATAACCAGGGTTAATGAATGAGAAACGGTGGATCGAAATCCTGAGCCGAGTGATATTTTAATGGTTTGGGGCTATGAAACTTTAGAGAAGAATATAGAGAGGTATATTCATCATAGCAGGTTTACAGGAACTAAAATATGAGGCTCGAGAAAGGTTTGGGGTAAGGGGAAGGTCGTTGTAACGTTGGAAGATAGTTTGTATAGCTCGAATATCAGAGGTTGGTCAGTAGATAGAAGCTTGGGAGGACAGATGAAACATTTTCCCTCATTTTCGGAGTTAGCAGTGGAGGAGCAAAAATATTCACATGTAATTACATTCATTCATTGTGGCTTAAAAAACACTGGTTTTTATGGAGGCCTGGAAGATATTGTGGAAAGTTGTGGAATACCTAGGAATGTTGGTTTGAATTCTTGTCTAGTTGAGTCGAAAATACCCACAGAGTCGGTTAGGGGGGTAAGCCTGGAAAATGTGGGTGCATGCATCATTTTTCCATAGCCGCAGAACAGGGCTCTGAATGAGCTCACCCTCCGAGCCTGGATGGAGGTTTTGGGGTTTCGTGGCAGGGGCAATACAACAGAAACCATAACAGTCTTGAATTAGGTCGGGGACATAGAGTACTGGCCTTTGACATATCTGCTTTTCCAAGTTTTTTGAGGGGAAGGGGAAGGTTATGGTTTCAAACAAAGAGGAGGAGCATGTGACATGCACAGGGGATAGTTAGGTGTTGGGTGATACAAACCAGAGTGGTATAGATTATTCAAGATTGGAGCTTGGGCGGCCTTGGTGGCCCGATCCGAAATGGATCGATGCAAGAAACGATGTCCTGGGGAGTGGGGAAGGAGGAAGAAACAATGCTTTAGGAGGTTAGGGAAAGAAAATTAAGTTTATAAGGAGGAAAGAAACATCCTTGAATCTGGTATTTGCTGTGGATTTACGTATTGAAGAATTTATGGAGGCAGTTGAACCATTCTTGTCGACAGAGTGAAAGGGAAAAAATAATCGACTAAATGCATCAAAAAATTGACATCTATCGCCTGGGAATATGGGTTGGAGAGACAAGTTGAAGTCACCACCCTCTCGCATGGTTGGTTCATGATAAAGTTCAATAAGAAGGAATATTTGGAATGGCTCCTAAGACAGAACTGGAGCATCGGGAAGAGACATATTCTGTTCAAAAACTGGAACCCCTTATTTGATGCTCAGTGAGAAAATATTGAGGAAACCACGATTTGGTTCAAGCTTCTAGTATTTCATTTCCCATTCTGGAAAACTCTATTTTTAGGGCTATTGGGAACTCTTTGGGGCAATTCCTGGAAGTTGATACATCTTATCAGCAGACTATGGATAAAATCTCGGAAAGGATACTTGTATCCTTAAACCCCAAAGAAGGACTCGCTAAAGAGATGAAATTGAAGTACAAGGACCTTTCTTATACTCATATGATTCAATATGAGAACTTGACTTTTAGGCTCCACTGTTGCAATGCATATCGACATTCAGCCAATGAATTTCCTCTAGGATACAGGCGTCGAAGAAAACAGAAAAAGGAGGTAGGGGCATCAAATGTTACATTTTTTTCTAAGGAACAAGCCTGATGATGGAGTGGAAGCAATGGAAGGGGTGGAAGGTGAAATAGTGCAACAAACACTAGGGGGGACTTAGGATATGTAGACATATCTAGCCATTATGATCTCTTCCCCCAGGACTGAAGACTTAGAACTCCCACTCTCTGGGGATTCAACAGTAGGCACTACGACCCCTCAATCTGAGGGTATAGTTCTGGACTCTATCCCCTCCTTTATTTATGATTTAAAATCATATTTATGTGCTTTGTCTAGGCCTGTTCCATCCAAGTCTGATCTTGTAAATGTTCTTCATACTGAATCTATGGCTGAAGTGTTGGAAATATCATCACTAATATCCCTAAGCCCAAAATTTCAATCCATGTTCCCTCTGATTCCTTAGAACCTCCACTCCCTGATCCCTCCTCTGGAACTCCACATTATAATCTCAGGCCTAAGGAAAATAAACACCCTCCTTGGGGAGCGGTGGGGGGTTTAGGCCCTCTCTCCACTGTTGTGTGTCCTCGGAAAACTAGAGGTGGGAGTTCTAACCTCTCCAAAGCCCAGGTGAGATCCAAAATTGATATAGATGATGGTAAACAACTTTCACTTTCAGGGGTTCTTAGAGTAGCGCAGACCCCCTCCACTGGTTGCTAATGATTTTTCTTTCCTTTAATTGGTGAGGGCTACCTAGCAGCTCCAAAAATCTAGCACTTCGGTAGTTAGTAAAACTCTATGAACTTGACGTGATCATGCTCCAAGAAAATCTAGGCCCCCGTGAAGAGATTAAGGGATCCCTTTCCAAATTATTCCCAGGATGGACTTTCCATACCGTGGATGCAAAATGGCGGTCAAGGGGGTTGGAGGTGGGATGCAGAGATTGGAGATTGAAGTTGTTGATTGCATGGGGAATGGATTAATCTGTTGCAGTAGAGGTTTACTCAATTGATCTCTACACATCCCTCTCTATCCTTAATGTGTATAGGCACTGCATGGATAGAGTCCTTTTCTGGGACTCTTTTTTTTCCAATTCCTTGTCGAGGCATTCAAACCTAGTCATCGGAAGGGATCTAAACTTATCTCTGGGGCTCTGGGAAGCCTGGGGCCCCTCAACACAGTTTGTTCTACTGGTGGATTTTTTCTTGTATAACATAGCCTCGATGGGACTTGTTGACATAGACCTAATCAAGCCTCACCCAAAATGGAGGAATAGGTTGATAGGGGTGACATAATTGCTAAGAGACTGAACTATTTTCTTCTCAAAGACCTCATGTGCAGAATCTAGATTTTTAGGCATTGGATAGGGTCAAACAAGAAGGCAGGTGCTCCTTTCAAATTTAATCTTCCTAGCACTTACTGGGTTAAAGAAGAAGCTAGGTGCTCCTTTCAAATTTAATCCATCTTGAGTGAAAGATGATTCCTATAATGAGTTATTCCACTGCAGTTAGAGGGCAGGCGAGACCATTTTGGAAGGAAATAAAGGGTATTTTTTAATGGGGAAACTCAAAATTATGAAGAAGGCTTTGGTGGAGTGGGCTAAGAAGAAGAAATTGACAGAGGATGAGTCCCACCTATGGATCAGAGAGGAATTATACCAACTCGAAAAACCATAGACATATGGATATGAAACCAGCGAGAAAAGGGACAAAATCAAGTCGCTGGAGTCCACCAGTAGGAAAATTTTGAAAGACAAAGAAGAACAATGGGGACTTAAAAGCAGAGCTATTTGGCTGTCAGTGGGGACCAAAAATTCAAAATTCTTTCAAAACTATGCAGAGAGTAGGAAGAATATCAACACTGTTCTTGGGATGAAGATGGAGGAAGGGAGAACATCAAAATCCTTTGGACATCTACTTCGTTTGGGGACTAGCCACTTCAAATACCTTTTCAAAGCACCAGCTGAAGCCTCTATTGCGGAGGTGATTAGAGTGGCCCATTTTTTCCCTCAGTATGTGGAAGAGGAAGATAATGAGAGTATCACGTTGTTTGTCTCCACAGAGGAGGTGGAAGGTATCGTCAAGGCTATGTAGAAAGACAAAAGATTGGGGCCTGATGGATGGACAGTGGAATTTTTTCAACATTTATTTAAGACCCTTGGGGAGGAATTGAGAGAGGTGGTCGAAGAATCGAGGATTAGAGGATAAATCCATCAGCCCTTTAATTTAGCTTTTTTTTCCCTCATCCTGAAGAAGGAGGATCCAAAATATTTTCACAATTTTAGACCCATATCATTCTGCAATTGTATATACAAATTTATAGCAAAGGTGATAGTAGTGTGGTTAAAGCCCATCCTCTCAAGGAACATCTCAAAAGAACAGTTTGGGTTTCTAGATGGTAAAAAAGACTCTACATAGCCTTATGAAGAGTGGGAAGAAGGGTATAATTATAAAAATTGAGCTTTCTAAGGCATATCATTGTATAAGTTGGCTTTACCTTCATTTTATCTTAACCCATATGTGTTTCAGGATATAATTCATCAATTCAGTCGTGGGATGCATCAGAAACATCAGTTTTGCAGTACTGATTAATGGGGTAGCAACCCCATTCATCCAGAGTCAAAGAGGGCTGTTAGGGTTCCCCTCTCACCACTCCTTTCTCTCTTAGATGTGGAAGGCCTTAGCCAGCTAATCCCAAATGAAAGAAGGAGCAGAGAATTAAAAGGGATCGATGTAGCTATAAATATTTGTATCACCCATCTGTTGTTCTTAGATGATATCCTTCTATTTAGATTGAGTAGTAGAATGGAAATAAGGCACATTAAATATATTCTTTCCCTTTTCCTCAAGGCCATGGGTCTTTCCATCAACAGAAAAAAATCCTCTATAACCATTGAAGGCTTCACTGACTTGGAGGCTAGAAAGATATCATAAGAGATCCCTTTTGAATCAAAGAATTTGTCGAACAACTTTAAATATCTTGGTTTTTTTTCTTAAACCAGATACTTATCAAACTCTAGATTTTCACTGGATATTGGAAAAATTAAAAAATAGAATTAAACACTGGAGTTTTAAGTGGTTGTCTCGGGAAAGACAGCTAGTGTTGATAAAATCGGTTAGCCATCCCTGTATACTAGACTACCTTAACCTGGGTGCCTAAAGGAATCCTCTCAAAAATCAACTGCATGTGCAACAGATTCCTATGGGCAGGGTCAAAGGAGGAGTCAGTTCTTCCCTTTGTGGCATGGGAAAAAGTGGCTTGACCAAAGGACTGGGGAGGTTGGGGCATTACGGATCTAAATGATTTTGCGCCATCTCTAGTGGAAAATTTGGGATGGATATGACTCACCAAGGATAATCTATGGACTTCAGCCGTCAAACGAAAGTATATCGACCCAACCCGTTTTGAGGACTGACTCAAATCTCCTAAAAAAATATGCACAAGCCTTGGTTTTACGAAAGTACATGGTATATTCTATTTACATCATCGAGAAAGGTTTGGTGTGGTGGGTTAGGAATGGAGACTCAGTGAAAATTGGGCAGGACCCCTAGCTGGGCTGCAATGGGTTCTTTTCCCTTTCCATGGGCTTGATTGAGCACCTATCTTCTAAAGGAATCCATCGTCTTATCAAGCTGGAGCTTGCTGGTCAATCCATGATATGGGGTCAAGCCTAGAAATCAGATGATGATTTACAAATAGATGAACAATGGCTGGGGGAATGGAGGGGTTTCATTATAGAACTTCAAAGTTCAAATGTTCGCCTGAATGAGCACCATGACACGCTGAGTTGGGTTCATTCTCCCTTTGGGAAATATGAGCCTAAATTTGGGTACAATCAACTGATGGCACAAAAAGAGTGGGCCAAACCTTATTGGTGGTCGAAGGTGTTGTAGAAACTCAAGGCACCCGCAAAATCTAGGCTCTTATTTTGGTGCATACTTAAAAATAAAGTACCAACCTAGGATGTTCTTCAAAAAATAAGAAAGATAGGTCTCGGCTGATGCTCTTTGTGTAAAATAAATGAGGATTCCATTCTCCATTTGTTCTTGTAATGTGCCTTCAATAAAATTCTATGGGAGGAAAATTTTCATTTGTTAAATGTTAATTTTGTCTAGGTTTTCCCTACCCTCCATTATGCCTGGCTTGCATGGTGGAATAAAGCCACGGATGACAGAGACATAAATATTATGTTGATCATGTTTTGGGGAACATGGATCACTCAGAACAGGGTTATATTATAGAATTCCTCAATTCTTCCTAAGCTCCTAGATGTATAAGAGGCATCTATTTTTGAAAATATCCCACTCTCCAACCCCTCCAAAAAATAGAGAGAAGTTAGGATCGAAGAGAAGAGAGGAGACATCCCCTAGGCTTACCTTGATGGTGCCTTATACCCTGACAACATCTGCGGAGATGGAATTTCTATCCACCTCCCCTTTGGAAAGAATCTTAAATCATTAGTAGGACTGGGATTGGGAAGCAACAATTATGCAGAACTTCAATCTCTCAAACTCCTCCTTTGCTGGCTTATTCACCTTGGTTGAGAAAGAACCAGATCTTTGGTGACTCTTTGAATGTCATTGGAGTGTAAAAACTCTGGTAAACTTGATAAATATATATTATTAATGATGAAAATATGAGATGATTACAATGAGGGATCGCCTGGGCTTTAAATATAGCCTCAAGGTGTCCCTTGGTGAAGAGGCATGATCTTTGATCATGCCTTTTCAGTTAATAACCTAAGATAACTAAATCTAATTAATAAATAAAATATACATAACATTGCCCCCTTCTTTAAGATGATTTGTCCTCAAAGCATACGTAATGATGGGTGTTGCTGGTGAAACGCTTCAGACTCCCAAGATGCTTCTTCAATGGGCAAGTCCTTCCACTTGATTAAATATTCGGTAATAACACGAGAGCGCAGCTTCTTATCACGAGTAGATAGGATTCCCTCGGGCTCTAGAACGAGTTTTCCTTCATCATCCAAAATGGGAAGTGTTGTTTGGGGCAACTGATGGTTACCCAATGCATTTTTTAAGCAGGACACATGGAAAACATTGTGAACACGACTGGTATCGGGAAGGCTCAACCCATAAGCGACTTCACTGATCTTTTTAATAATTTGATACGGACCATAAAATTTTGGAGCTAATTTATTTTTTCCTTTTTGTTTAAGGGACAATTTCTTGTATGCTTGAAGCTTGACAAACACCCAGTATCCAACTTCAAATGATCTCTCAGTGCGATTACGGTCAGCTTGTTGCTTCATACGATTCTGTGCCACACTCAAATTCTCTTTTAGAATTTGGACAACCTTTTGGTGTTCTTCTAGTTGATTTTTTACTGCTGGCAAATTAGTTTGAAATGAAGCAAAATATTTCCACTTCGGAGGCTCATATCCATATAGAGCCTGGAACGGAGTCATTTTGGTTGATGTATGGTAAGTAGAATTATACCACCATTCAGCAAGATGCAACCATTGGACCCACTTGTTTTGTTTCTTCGTAGCATAACACCGTAGGTAGGCTTCCAAACATTTATTAACAACTTCTGTTTGCCCATCTGTTTGAGGGTGATAAGCTGAGCTCATATTGAGATAGGTTCCAACATGGTTGAACAATTCCTTCCAAAAGTTTCCCTTAAATTTGGCATCCCTGTCACTAGCAATAACCTTCGGAAAGCCGTGTAGTTTATAAATATGTTTGCAGAATATCTCTGCAATTTGCTTTGCAGAGTCTGTTTTTTTAATAGCGATTAAATGAGCATACTTAGTGAGTCTATCTACTACAACGAAGATCTTATCCTTACCATCTGATACAGGTAATCCTTCAATAAAATCCATCGATATTTCTTCCCACTTCTGGGCCGGAATATTTAAGGGGTGAAGTAAGCCAGGTGTCATAATGTTTTCAGTTTTATTTCTTTGACACTTGTCACATTCTGCAACATATTTTTGAATATCGTGACTCATACCCTTCCAGAAAAATGACTGACGCGCATTGTAGTAGGTTTTGAAATATCCTACATGTCCTGATGACATGGAATCATGTGATTCCTTGAGTATTTTTGATATAAACTTGGATTCGGAATTTAGATAAATTCTCCCTTTGTACCATAAGATATCGTTCTTCCACTCAAATTTTGAATTCCTTGGGAGATTGTTGATTATAGCCAACATGTCTGGATCTTTGGCGTACTCACTTCTAATCTCATTAAGCCATTCAGGCACAACAATTGAAACTGCAAGTAATGTTGTTTCCTCATCTTTTCTAGACAGGGCATCCGCTACTACATTGTCCTTTCCTTTCTTGTGTAATATCTCCATGTCAAAAGCGGAAATCTTCTCGATCCACTTTTGTTGTTCTTCAGAGAGTGCCTTTTGCTGAAGGAGATACTGGAGACTGTTATGATCAGTTCAGATGGAAAATTTACTTCCTAACAGATATTGTCTCCATTTGGCTAATGCATGCATAATTGCGAGCATTTCCTTACTGTATGTGGACTTGAGACGCTCACGTTTATTTAATTTTCTGCTTTCAAAAGAAATAGGGTGCCCTTCTTGCATTAATACTGCACCAATACCGAATCCCGAGGCATCACATTCAATGATAAATGGTTTAGAAAAGTCAGGAGTTGCCAATACTGGTGCATTAGCCATTACTTCCTTCAAATCTTCAAAACATTTCCCTGCTTCTTCATTCCATTTAAATGAATTTTTCTTTAAAAGATTTGTAAGAGGTGCAGTTCGATGCGCATAATCTTTAATAAATCTTTGATAATATCCCGTTAATCCTAAAAATCCTCTGAGCTTGGATATGTTCACTGGTTTATTCCATTCCCTTATAGCCTTAATCTTAGAAGGATCCACTTTTACTCCTTCATGGGATATGAGGTGTCCCAGATATTCAACTTCTTCTTTTCCAAAGGTGCATTTGGATTTTTTTGCATAAAATTGATGGTCTTCTAGTAACGTGAGAACCTTATCCAAGTGTTGCAAATGCTCCCTCCAAGTTTTACTATAAATCAAGATATCATCAAAAAATACTAATACAAATTTCCTGAGATATGGACGAAATAATTCGTTCATAGTGGCTTGGAACGTAGCTGGTGAATTTGTTAACCCAAAGGGCATTACTTTAAATTCATAATGACCTTCATGTGTTTGAAATGTAGTTTTTGGTATATCTTCCAATCTAATTCGGATCTGGTAATAACCTGACCTTAAATCTAATTTAGAGAAAAATTTTGCGCCATGGAGTTCATCCAACATTTCATCGATAAAGGGAATTGGAAACTTATTTTTAATGGTTATCTTATTTAATCCTCTATAGTCAATGCATAGCCGAAATGATCCGTCTTTTTTCCTTACCAATATAACTGGGGCAGCATACGGACTCTTACTTTTTGAAATGACCCCACATTTTAAAAGGTCTTGGATTATCTTCTCAATTTCCGTTTTATGGTGATGTGGGTAGCGATAAGGCTTGATGTTAACAGGGTCTGATCCTGCCTTGACTTCTATGTTATGTTCGATTTCCCTATGAGGAGGCATCTTCATTGGTAGATCTTGAAATACCTTCTCATGTTTCTGAACTAGAGCTTGTACCTCCTGTGATTCTTCGTGGTTGACTTTTGTCGATAACATCTCTAAATGATGACATTCGACTATATAGGCTGGCGCTCCCTTTCGGATCATCTTCATCATCTGGGATGATGATACGATTTGATTTTTTGGGGCTTGGAATCCAAATAACTTGTGCTTCCGCCCTTCCCACCTAAAGCTTATAAACTGCTTCTGATGGTTGGCCGAATAAGTACCCAAGGTTTGTCACCACTGAATTCCTAAAACCACATCTACTCCTCCGAGTGGTACGACATAGAATGGAGATTCTAAATTAAAGTCTTTAATCTGCAATTTGACTTTATGGCATTTTCCTACCTGTTCAATCTTCTTACCATCGGCCACCATTACCTTCATATTAGGCATGGGAAAGGTAAAGAGGTTGAGTCTTTTGGCCATGGTTGAATCTAGAAAATTGTGCGTGCTGCCTGTCTATGAGAACCATTACGTTGTTTTTCTTTATATGTCCCCTTAATTTTAGTGTCTGCGGTTGTGATATACCTGTCATGGCTGATAATGACACTTGCGGGGTGCTGTCACCATCTACTTCTGGGGAGAATTCTAGGGTATCTTCTATCCCTTCTATGTCTGAATCATCATTGTCAGACTCATTAGTTGCTTCACAATTATACAGATTTTTTTCTTTCCCATTAGCACATCTGTGCTTAGGGTCCCATTTTTCGCCACAACGTTTTCATTTGCCTTCTTTTATTCTTTGTATTTCCAGGTTAGATTTGTCTCCTTCGCACAGGCGTGGTGGAACATATTTCATGTTATCTTCTTTTGTATATTGAGGAAACCGTCGTCTCGAATATACTTTTTCTGGTTTTGATAATCTTTCAAACTTCTTTTCAACAGCTTTTGCTTTTTGCCTTGCTACTTCTACAGACGTAATTTCATGAAGTTCTAGTTCTTCCTGTATGTGGATTTTAAGTCCTGAGATGTAAGACTGGATTAGACGAGATTCTGACAATCCTGGTACTTGTGTTGCCAAGGTCTCTCATTCTCGAGTGTACTCATCCACATCTCCTTTTTGGCGTAATTTGATAAAGGTTGAAAAAAACTTTTCTTCTTTTATGCCTTGAAACCTTTTGAAGAACGCATCCTTAAATTTCCTCCAACTAATAGCGAGCGTCGTATTTTTCCACCACATATACCAATTATATGCTTCTCCTTCAATTTTCATGGAAGCATGTTTAATTTTTTCATCATCACTAGTGATGTCATAATTCTCAAAATATTCTTCCGCTTTATTAAGCCATGCTACGCTATTCTTTTCATTACCATCAAATTTGGGTAGGTCGATCTTGGCTTTGCGCTGATATGATATTGGTGGAACAAGAAGGGGATATTGATTAGCGAATGCATTCCAAAGTTGCTTATTTTGAAAATCTGCATTACTGTCTTCTTGATGATGTGGGGAATCCGTTTTTTCCTGATGCTCTCCAGAGTTCCCTGAATCTGCGGAATTGTTTTGTTGATTTTGTTCCCTGTTAGGAGATGTTGGGGATTGTGTCTGAGTTAACTTATCTATCTTATCATTTAGCTTACTGAAGAGTTCTGTCATATTGTTCATTGCTTCGCCATGCTCTGTCATCTTGTTCATTGCTTCGTTCAGCTTTTCTGTGGCCTCGTGATGATTTAGCCACATTTGTCTTTCTATTTGATTTGTTGTATCATGAACCCTTTTGATGTCGTTGGAGTGCCCTGAAACTGTACCTTCCAGATTGACTAATCTTTTTCCGAATTCTTCGGAATTGTTATTGATTTGCTTCTCAAGATCTCCTAATTTCTTCTGGAATTCCGCCATCGACATTGACGACGACATCGAACGCGTATGAGGTGGAGAGTATTTTTCTGCCAGTTTCTCCTCTTTCTCTTTTTTTTTTGTTTTTTTTTAAATTAATTAATTAATTAATATTTAATTAATTAATTAATAATTTTTATTTTTTTTAAATTATATAATTATTATATATATATAATTATTATATGAAAATTATAATATATATATATATATAAATAAATTATATAATTATAATACACATATATATATAATTATCAATTGAATTATATTTATATATTTTATATAAAAAAAATTCGTATATTTGTTTTTTTTTTTAAACGTGCTCGTTGCTGCCTCCTATGTTTTTATATAGCTTATATGAATCGATTATTTAAATGATTGCGTTTAACGATACCTATTCCAGTTTAAACGTTGCGCCGTTTCCCGTTGACCACTGTTCCGAATTAACGTTGCCAAGTCGATGGTATTGCTGCCGTTTATTTTTTGTCGTATATTTGCTGTTGTTTGACCAGGTTTAAAAACGAGCCCCGATTTGTTGTCGGGTGGAGTGTGTGGATAGAGGGCGGACGACCACGGTGAGTTGGATGACAACAACAGCGAGTTTAATAATATACGATTTACCTGTGCCAATGGTTCAATGTAATTTATTTATCGGAATAATTTTTTATCTGCTGCTGGGGCTGAGCATGCAGGCGGAAAACAACGCGTACAGCAGAGACGGCAATCGACACACAGAACAAGTTTGAGTGGTAACTGATTTCAAACAATTTTTTTGAGGAGCGACTGCTTCTGAGCGAGCCGGTGACAATTCACGAGACACTGTTCACGATGCTTCAGAGGAACTCTCTTTAAACAATTCGATTTTTTTTTTTAATATATCGACACTACGATACCCCTTGACCACTGTGTGAACCATCAACGATTTGTTCCCGTTTAATAGTCAAACAAATAAAAAAATCGTTGCCGTTCCGAATTTTTTTTAAACGCTGTATTTTTTTTTTTTTTTAAACGTTGTAAAAATGGTATACGTTGTGCCACAGAGTCCGAGGGTATCGACAGCAAGATCTGAGACTTTCAGCTTGTTTTAAAAAATTTCTGAAATTTCCTTCGAAATTTTTTTAACTTGATGATCACACAGATCCAAAGAGCGATGGCTCTGATACCAATGGAGTGTAAAAACTCTGGTAAACTTGATAAATATATATTATTAATGATGAAGATAAGATCATATTCATGAGGACGTTCGGGCTTTAATCGAAGTCGCAAGGTGTCCCTTTGAGGAAGAGGCATGATCTTTGATCATGCCTTTTCAGTTAATAACCTAAGATAACTAAATCTAATTAATAAATAATAAAATATACATAACAGTCATTAAATGGTTTAATGTAGAGTTCAAATGTCAAAATTTATGTTTTTGCCTATTTTAGAAGAATTTATAACATTGAAACATTATTTTAATGAAATACTTGTATTTCATATCTACAGGGAACAGAACATGGATGAAGACCTTCTTTCTAAGGAGGGCGTACAACAAGATTTGGGAGTTTTGGCCATAAAAGAAGTTGAAGGGGACTCAATCCTCTTCTCGGATCAGTCACCTTTTTTCCATTAATTCCCATGCCTACTTCCATTCAGCGATAGGGTTATAAACGTTCCACTAACTATCATTTTTTCAGTACTCATTTTTGCTATTGTCCGGATTTACTTTTATTTTGTTTTTTTATCATACTATGCTAAACAGTTGTTTTATATACAATCAAAAACCTCTTCATCGCTACTCCTTTTGTCTAGGTTGTTTTCCTCAACTGAGCGAGGCCCAGTGCAGACTGCTTATCAATAATTTTACATATTTTCATATTATATTTGTTTTGGGACATATGAAAAAAAGTTTTCGTCTAGATCATCTCTTTTCTCCTGTTTGGGTTTTTTTCCTCTTAGAGAGGAGGCTCGGGACAAACGAGAATGATTTTTTATGATTTTTTCTCAACATTGCAATGTGACGCATAAGCAATAGTTTGATTAATTTTTTTTTTCTCCACCAGACATAAACTCTATGATTTTTGTTCCCTTGTATAGGGGGACACGAGTATACAGTTTTTCAAGTGCCAATAGGCATATGCTCTGTAACTTGTTAATCTCTCAATAGAAAGTTCAATTTTCTTCTATCAAAAAAAAAAATTTAATAAAAAATAATATAATTATACAAAAAGTTAAATATTTTAATTTAGTTAAAAACATGCACATGCACACACACATGCACACACACACACACACACACACACACACACACACACATATTATAATATTTAATAAAAAATAATATAATTATATTAAAAGTTAAATATTTTACTTTGATTGAAAAAGAAATATATTTAAATTAAAATATTCATCAAAAAATTTGACACTAAATTTTTATATATAAATTTATGGAGTTTTCTTTAATGTGACATTTTTAGTTTCCGGTGTCAAAATTTGTCAGAAAACTTTGAGGTGAAATCTTGAATTATATTATTTAAACTTGTTTTTTTAACTGTATATATGGATTCAACACCATGAAAAACCCATAGGGAACTTCGATTGTGTAGGGGCTATGCATCAAGCTTGTAATTTCAATTAATTCCTACCGGATTTTAGAGAAATTACACCAAAAAAATCCACCGAAAAATCTTCCAAAAAGTCGCATTAAAGGCAACTCGTAAATTATTAATCTCTTTCTTATATATAAGTTGTGAATATTAAGGAAATATAGAAAATAGAAGTGGAATTTTAAAAAATAAAAATTAATTCAAAGGAGGATGTTGAGATAGAGAACTAGTTATCTTTTATTGAAAATTAATTGCAAATGTTTAATGAGCATGAAGTAAATCTGGTGGGTGCCTTGGTCACTTTAAATGAATTGAAGTTGGTTCTTAAAAATTCTAAAAAGGACAAGTGCCCAGGCTTGGATGTTTAAATAGTGAAGATCTTCATCCACTTTATAGACTTAACGGGCTCTTCATACATTTTCTTTCGGGTTTCCTTTTCTTTCTTCATTTTCAATTTCTAAAATGTGTCGATTTCATTATTTCTTTTGGATCGTATTTTATGATATTCCCAAAAATTGTATGGGGAATATTTGCTACACAATATAATTTCGTCTTCATGGGTAAATATCTACTCTACCTTTTCCATAGTATTTTATATATCTAAAGGTATTTTTTATCAAATTTTCAATTTTATCATACATCCACCATTATCTATGGGAAAAATTAGGATATGTCTAAAGTGATATAAGTTAACCTTTATAAAGGAACACATGGTCTCTAGTATTTACTTTTAATCCCTACTATACCCCTCCATAATTTAAACCTCTACTCTCATAGATAAAGATAAGTCTAGAGGGGTTAAAATTAACTAGTATTGCATCTATTTCCTTAAGTAGAAATCATCTTTTATAACCCATCTCTCTCTTCAGCCAATTACTAAAATCAATTTTCCAAATACATGATAATAAAAAGGGTGACATAAGAGGGTTGAAGCACACATGTGTGGGAAATGTATGCGAACCTGTCGGGGTACTCAACAAGCTCACTAGATATGGGTCAATGCATACATAGTATCAATAAAAATTCATCGAGGTATTGAATAATCTTGGTAGCAACGAAGCGATGTCAGAAAAAAGAGGTAATTGTGTTTCTAATAGATGCATACTAACCTTAAAAGCCTCCTAGCTATATTTAAAACCCAATTTTAGAGAGAGAGTTTAAAAATAATAAATGTCACTCACATTTGAATTCATTGTTTTAGATTGAAAATTAAAGTACTTTTATTTTTATGAGTTTATCTACATTGATTCATCTTATTTGGGACCATTCGAAATTACGTAGTGTGCAAGAAAATTTTGAAAGATTTTTTTTCCGACTTTTGGGAAATTTATTCCTATTATCCTAAACCATATATAAATTCTTTTTACTCTTGCGTTGTCAATTGTTGTGGTCACAAAAGCCCCCATAATTTTTGAAAGTTGTTATGGACTCTCTCCATGTAATTTTTGGCCAAATCACTCATTTAATTCTTTAATTTTTTTAATTTTGTGGGATAATTTTTTCTTTTATATTTTCATTTTGATTACATCATTGTGTGTGTTTCACCACTATATTTCCAAAGGTTCAAGTTTCGTGTTTTTAAACTTAAGGTTTGGAAATTAGGCTTAATCAAAGTTTGGTTGAATTTCAAAGCCTCGACTTAAAATATGTAAAAAATGTATTTTGTTTTACCTTATAAATTCAATTAATTTTAAATATGTAAAAAAAATTATTTAATAATTTTTTTTGTAAAGTTCCAGCTATTCTATTATTATACATAAAATATATTAATGACTAGGTAGCCAAAGCCATCACGAGGACAATGACTGTCAACACCTGACGCAATCAAAATCAAGGTTTGGTTGGCACTTGTGGGCTGCCCAACAGAGGGAAACCAACCCACCAGTCGAAACACATTAAAAATGATAGCAAAAAACCAAAAAAATAGATAAAGAGTCTTGTTTAACATAGAGAAAAAAAAAAGACTTGATATTATGCCAACTTGACATAAATACACCAAAAAGCATAAAAAGATAGGGAAGTAACTCCTCTAGAATACAACAAGCATAGTGGCTCGAGGGAGTACACTCATATTCCCTGGGTTTGTCCATGTACCGAGCCATCCACCCTGCATGCAGGCTATCCAAACATTCTCTACTCTCTGTTTTTCTACTGGAGGGAGCACTGCTACTCTTGAGCATACTTGCCACCCATAATTCTTCCCTGTCTGTTCCAGCTTTGTTGTCATCTTCCACAACTGGTATTCCCACAGAAGAGGTGGAGGCGTAAGAATCTTTGTTGTACTTGTTGATGAGGGCATCTTTCCCCAGTCTGGTTCTCTTGGGCTTGGGCCTCACTGGTGCCAAAGGGCTCAAAGGCTTGAAAGTTGAGGATGGTGAAAGGAAATGGATTGAATATGTATGTTTCTTCTGGCGCTCCCACCTAGAATAGGAGGTCATGTTCATAGAATATTAGGTCCATGGGCTCGTGAGATTTTTCCAATGCATGGTTGCCTTGGGTAATTTGGTGGTTGAGCTTCTCTGCTGAAATTTTTTGTTGTACGAGAGAGGAAGCAAAAAAATTCTTCATGAGCCAATATCACTTCGCCAATGTACTTTGGGAATTCACAACACCAGTTAGGGCTTCCAAATCTAGTGCATCAACCTAGCATTGAATTTGTATAGGGATGTCAGACATGTAGCCGAAAGCTTCCCGCATTTCAAGTACCTCATAACCATCATCGGCAACCTGCACTCGCAAGAATTCCCCAGGAAAACATCTCATTTTACGCCTAAGAATGAGGGTTAGCCATATTTTATAAAGATAACAGTGCATCATCCTCTTCTAGACCACACTACAAGAGACACTTCTATGAAATCTCACTAGGATGCTTAACACAATGGGATGATCTTCTTGATTGAAGGTGACTTGAAGGGTAAGCTTCGTGAGGATGGAAGCTTCCCACACATGCATCATGTGGAGGTTGGCCTCATCTCTGTGCACTGTGTGACACCCTCCTGTAGCTCATTAACTCTCGAAATTCCCATTAGACCGCCGATAATTCTCCAAACCAAAATTATACTCCTCACACGCTTTGACATTAAGACATGGAGGGGGAGGGTGGAGGTGTGGCAGGCGGCTCGCTTATGGAAGCCATCTATCTCCTAACATGTGCTTCAACGTGCCACCTAACACCCACATCCAAGGATAATCATTTAATTAATTAACTTAATTAATTTGTAAACATTATTTTTAATTATTTACTTACTTTTTTAATAATTTAATTAATTATTAATTAGTTAATTTAATATTTGTTTAAAAAACCACTCTAATAGAGGTTTATATATTAAAACAAATAAAACAACCTTATGACATCATCTTCTCTTCAAATCTCTGAAAGTTTTTATTTTTCATAGACTAATAACTCTGGGGCTTAGTCAACCCTAGAATGACTTCAAAATAGGAGCTAAAAAGTCATAGTAAGAAGGGATCTAAGGGATGTCGAACTCATTTGGAATGATATAAGAATATACACACATTCACTCGGCATTATTCTGTGGGTCTAGAGTCTATCCAGCTTCAACATGTACCTCCATAAAATATGTTAAAGGAACCTACTTCAATAACTCGAAATAAAGTTTTTTTGAAATTTGTACATGTTATTTTGTATTTTCTAACAACATAGAAAACCATCAAACATCCAATCAAAGATATAAACAAAACAAGGAATTTGGAGCATTGAAAGCATAGAAGAGAACTCCATAAAATTTGGTAATTTTGTTCAAGGGCTTCATGCAACACAAAAGAAGATTGTAGGGAAAATATATTTCATAACAAAAAAAAGGTCGATAGCGTATCACTTCATCCACCAGATTGACTCCAGGCATGGACTGAGCTACAGGTTCCTACTAAAGCTTAAACTTATCCGAAATTATTCTACAGAGGTTAGATTTTCTTAGGTTTAGGGTTCTAGTTGTGGGTCATCAATGGAAATAGTTTGCAGGTGTAGGTCGTCCCGGGATCTCCAAGGAAATTGGTGAGACGAAATGATTTTAGATGATGTAAACATGTGTAGTTCATAAGCACTCTCGCTTAAGGTATGGAATGAGGAATGTGTAATGTGTACCAGTATTCCTAGTTGAAGTAGACAGTTGAATCGGTATTTAACATAACAAACCAAATATCTAAAGGTGTGAACATGTAAAACTAGGGTGTCAAGGGTTTGATTCGGGAATATAACATAAATGTGTTAAAACGTGATAACAGGGAAAGAAACTTCAGAACCTGTGTAAAAAAATGATATAGGGGCAAGTAAAATTTTTCTTATCTTCTAAAGCTGGGAAGTGTATTTGGGTTAATGTAAAATAGTATCATGGCATTTTAAAATGAAGACTAGCTCATCAAAATGGGGGCAGAGAAGGAAAAAAAGGTCTCAAAGAGAATGCACTTGGGTCCTTCATAATAAAAAAATATTCAAACAAGTCCTCTTTGCAAGCATGTGGAAACAACATGTCTAAATTAAAAGGAAAAGTAATTGATGATTCTAGCTTCTATAGTCACACATCCACACCTCTCACTTGGTCATCTAATATTTATGTGAAATAATTGTTAAATTTAAAAAAGAGGTTGGAGTTTGTTGTTAAACTCAGCAAAGTATTAGGTAGGAATAGGAAAAATAAGATAGATAAGTGTGACTTTATTTATTATTCACGATAATATAAATTTATAGTACGTTAGGTGACCCTTGGATTCCACATTCCAAGGTATCTTGGACTTCCTTAATCCGAAGGGGTATGTGTGGTCGAATAAGAGAGATGTAATAAAAATCTACAAATTATGCATGGCAACACTAGGCTAAATGAGCTCTCTGAAATGTTGCCATAAAGAAGTGGCTTAAGGATGACCACCAACATTAGAATTATTAGTGTAGTTCCCAAAACTCTTCCAAATTTTGCAATAATATGGGTATTCTTATAGAGGAAGTGCTCCTCATATTTTGAAGAGGGAAACCATAAACCTAGAAGAAGGGAGGTCTACAACCTGTGATGGTTTAAGGATGACCACCAACTCTGGAATGCTTAATGCATTTCCTGGAAATCTACCAAAACTAGCAAGAAGCTCAAGTCTTCTGCTAGAGGAAGTGTCTGGAATTATTTCAAGAGGAATAGTATTGACCTCACACAGATGGTTTAAGGTTGACCACCAACCAAAGGCATGCTCATGGGAATCTGTGTCTCTCGCTACGACTCTGAATCTAGAATGACAGGTTGTGGCTCAGACTCGATTGAAGTGGATTTGAAGCTTGTACATGGGCATCATCCCCCCCCCCCCTGTCATATAAAAGGTGAGATGATGGTGAAAACTCAACTACAAGGTTGTTTAATACTCTAGAGCAAGTTATGACATATAAATAAAACATCTTCTTGGTTATTGCTGCCCATTTCCAAGAAGCGATCCATCCAAGTTGAATCTTGATTCTTAGAGGAGGCTTGTTTCTGAAGCATCTATGTGAAGAATGAGTGTGCTTACCACAATTCTTGCATGGTTGAATATCAAAATAGTGACCTTTCAAATGTCCAACTTGGTCACAGTGTTTCCATTTTACAATTTGTTGTTGCTGTTGCGGAGGGACAGAAACTGGAACAACTGAAGGTGAACTATGATGAAGAAATATGGCACTAGGAAATTTGATGGGCTTAGAGTAGTCCAAAATATGAAAGGAAAAATCCTTTTCATATCCAAAACAAGTTATGTGCTTGTTGTGGACAAGCTCTTCCCAAGATTTGATGATGGGTTTGGGAAGTGCAGGCTAGATTTTGCTTCTACATTCAAATATTCTCTTGTAATGGGTTCAGTGATATGAGTAGTATATTTTTGTAAATGGGAGTTTGTACCAATGTTTTGAACACAAACAAGCTCAGAATGATGACTTTGCTACTGTAATTATTCTTGTTGTAGCTGATATTGAAGCTGCAAAAAGTCAATCCTATCTTGTGCATTTTGTAAACAGGATAAAATATCAAAGAGATTTTTCTTACTGATTTGGAGTATGTTGTTACTAGTGGACATGATTAGAGTTCTCAATAAATCTAATAATCCATGACTTATTGTCATTTTTCAAATAACTCTATTCAAGAAATGATAAAAAATGTACTTGCAATATTCTTCAAAATTAAATGTGCCCAATTATAAGAGGGAAATCTACTCAATAAAAAACCTTTTGCAATCCATAAATATTATCCTTTAACATGTGATTCTCCTTGTGTCTTGTCATCCAAACAACACTTTCATTAAAGTATCCACATGGAAAGCATGTCCAAACTTGCACATCTTCAAGTGAAGTAATGGGTTGAATGTGGGTGAGACACCACAACAAATATGGTTCTACTACATTAGCTCCTTGTGTTATTTTCTGTTTTCTGCAAAAAAACTCAATTCTGGTGTAAGTTTTTTTTTTTCATTCAATTATTTTTTTTTTTACAATTTTTTTCTGGGGGAGGTCGGACTTAAGGGAGGTAAAACTTGTGGGAGGTGGGAACTAGAGGAGGTCGGAATTAGGGACGTTGAATAAAGGTAGGTGGGACCTGGGTAGGTTGTATAGGGGGAGCTCGGAGGAGGGAGCATATGGAGGGGGAAGGAGGGAGCAGGGGAAGGGCGGAGGGAGAAATCTTGTAGGCGAAGGAGTGAGTAAGGGAAGTGAGGAGAGAGAATACAATGGGAATAGGGAGAGGGGGAGTAGGTAGGGGTTCAACATACGGTTATTGAAAGCCAAGCAGGTGGGGAGGAGATCCTATAGGGAGGAGAGAAGAGGGGGAAGGGTGGAGGGAGAAGATTGCGAGAGTAGGGAGAAGGGGATAAGCGAGGGGTGTGGTGGGTGGAGATGGAAAGTTGAGCAGGCAGGAGTGGGGAGATGGAGTGGGTGGGGAGGGAGAGAAAAGCAGGTGGGAGTGATCGGAGGGAGCCAACAGGGAGGGAGAACTGAGCAGGTGGGAGTAGTGGGAGGGAACGGGAAAGGGGGTGAGCCTGTAGGGAGGAGGGATAAGTGACGAGAGGTATCCATAGGCACTGCAAAGGTGTAGGAGGTAGTAGAAGAGGGAAATATGTGGAGGGATCTGGAGAAACTACGTATGAAGTGCACATGAGTAGCAATGTTGGGAGAGCCGAAGGGAGTCGGAGCAGCTGCGTATGTAGCGCAAGGGAGTAGTGATGGTGGGAGATTCTTGGAGCTGTGGATCTTCTCTAGAAAAATAATTCAACACAGCACAAAAAAAATAATTCAATGCAGAATAATAATTTGACAATGCAACACAATTTATCAACCACTCAGGTCTGAAACAATTTCTCAACGAAATAAAACAATGCACAAGATTTTGTAGGAATACACAGACCACAAAAAAAGGTGTCTCACACAATGCCTCACACAATATTGAGCTTCTTATGAACATAACTTCTCTAATACAATGTTAAACTCAGTAAAGGATTAGGAAAGAATAGGCAGAAAAAGATAGATAAGCGTGATTTTATATATTATTCACAATGATATACATTTATAGTACATTAGGTGACCCTTGGACTCCACATTCCAATGTCCCTTGGACTTCCTTTCGTTGTCAATTTTTGACAACTTAACCCTTAGCGGATTAGGTGTCCACCAATTATAGAAGCTACAGAGCAGGAAAGAGATTGTACAATTTATATAATAATAGTTGAAAATCGGACTTTATTAGAAAGCAACAAAGCTACGGATCAAATGAGAAATATTACCTCAAAATGAGAACCGTAACAAATAAAACATCAAAAAACCATGAGAAAACAACCGAAAATGAAAAGTTGTAATCTCAAATAATCCTTTTTTTTCGGGGGTAAATTTTCAACGTTTTTTAAAAATGGAAGTAAAAGCCAATTTTTTTGTGCTAAAAACAACCTGAAAACGAAAAGTGTTAATGCCGAAATAATGTCACCAATTCTGTGTGTGAAAAAACCAACATGAAAAATGAAAAATGCTGATGTTGGAATAACGTCACCAATTATTTGTGTGCAAAAAATAGTCTGAAAACGAAAAGTGTTGATGCCAGAATAACGTACCATGAAAACGAAAAGTGCTAATGCGGGAATACCATCGTCAATTTTTGTGTGTGAAAAAAACACCTTGAAAATGAAAAATGTTGATGTTGGAATAACATGTTTTTTTTTTCGGGGTAAATTGTCAACAGTTTTTAGTAATGCCATTAAATACGAAATATAATGACTCTAAAAAACCTTAAAATTTCAACGATAAACATGAAATTAAATATAAAATATAAAAAGTCTTAAAATTCGAACGATTTTTAGGCATCATATTAAAGATAAAATATCAATTATAAAAATAAAAAAAATTAACAAAAACATAAAAATAAAAATAAACAAAAAAAAATTCAAAAAAAGAGAAGGAAAAAAATCAAAAAAACACACCATGGAAAGAAAAAAATAAAAAATAACCCAAAAAAAAAAACAATGTTTTTTTAAGTTATAAACAAGAGAAATAATAAAAAAAACACATAATAAAAAAAATGATAAAATTAAATAATTAAAATTAAAAATTAAAAAATAATTAAAATATTAAAAAAATTAACATATTAAAATAAAAAAATAATTTAAATTTAAAAAAAAATAGAATAAACTTTAAACAAAAATTTTGAAAATAAAATAAATAAATAAATAAATAAAAGTTAACAATATTTAAAAAAATAATTATATATATATTTATATATATATATATATAACACTTTCAAATTTAAAAAAAAAAAAAAAAAAAAAAAAAAAAAATTTTTTATTTAAATTAAAAATAATATAAATTAAAAAAAAAAAACATTTTTAAAATTAAATTTAAAAATATATATAAATATTAAATTTAAAAATGATAAATAATAAAAAATCCCCAAAAAAAATCAAATTTATAAATAAGTCTACAAAAGCAAAATTAAATCTAAAAAAGGTAAATTAAATAAGTTGTGCACCCTAAGGGTCGCAGGGCTTTGCTCGTAGGCACCGAAAGAGTTGGAAATTCTCCCACCGCCCCACGACTGAGCCCCGCGGCCCCTAGGGAAGTTAGGGTCAATTTTGAGAATTGACCCTGCCGCCCCTAGCGGCCACAAGGCTCATCTGGACGATGACGAGAGACATGGTAGATTTCCCCCTATGGGCCCGCCGACCGAGCCCTATGGCCATAGGGCAATGAGAGTCGATTATGAGAATCGACCCCTGCTAGCAGAGCTTCGCGGCCCCTACAGCGGGTGATTTCTTTAACTATATATTTTTTTTAATTCATTATTATTATTTAAATTTATTTGTTTATATATATATATATATATATACTTTTTTTTTTCATTTAATTTTTTTTTTAATTGAAATTTTTATTATTTTTCATTGAAATGTTGATGGGGATCTCTTCGATCAACATTCCTAGCTGAGTGCTAGGTACCCTACATGGGAGGCTATGATCCTCCCTGTTGTTGGTGATATGATGACACCATATTCGTCATATTCTACAAAGGTGAAAATTGACTTTAGTGGTAGCCAAGTTGAGTCATTTTCTAGGTAGAATCATACAAATATCCTAGGCACTGGATATGGCTTCCTAGGCAACCTTTGGTCAATGAATTCACTAAGTCATCTACAGTATTCGACGTGCCTAGAAATTATCTATAAGTTTGCAGGAACTGGGTGTTTTGCAGGACATTGTAGATATATCCTGATTGGGTGTAGATGAGTTCGAGCTATTGGGATTTGAGATCTCAGCTGTGAGAGTTTTTCAAAAAATATCAGTAAAAATCTATTGTCGAGTTTGGCTTTGCATAAACTATGATGTTGCCATCATTCATGGAGATGGTCCAATATATGGACATCTGACGTTTTCCTAAAATGAGTCAGTAATTCCATCCCCGAATCATGGTCAATGGGTAGCTAAATATAAGTGAGGAACCTAGTAGTGAGGGTGCTAAAGGTCCCATATGAAGTAGAAAGCTTCTCAACATATCATTTCATCATAGGCCTAGTTATGGTGCATTGAAATAGTCTCAGTCGAATAGTATCATTGATGATACAATTGGATGAAAACCATAGGTGGAAAGTCGTAATATGATTTCCAGGGTCTTATGCTTGCTTCCCATTCAATTTTGGTATGTCCGAGGGGAGCTTAGTGGGAATGGAATGCCAATTAAGGCTATGTGAAATGGGGTCATTGGTTAACTTTGATAAATATAGAAGTTTTAGTGATGCTAAAAAGGGTAACTAAGTATTGACTGCCATTGTGTATGATGGAAACACATGTGCCCGAGTGTAATGGTTTATGGGGGTGCCTAGGGAATATTACCCTGTGGTGTACCATGTTGTATATTCTACTGACTCCCCAAAGGGGTGGCTCTCCTCTACCCTCTAGTGGTTGTGGGAGGAGTTGAGTCTGGTGACCCTATTGGGGTTTCTACTGGTGTGGTCTTGGGTGACCCTTGGGGGGTTCGAAACAAAGCTGCCCCTATAAAGGATGAATCAATAATGGTAGCAGTGTGTCATGTTTGACGCCTAAATGGAAAAATACTCGGGGCTCCTCTCTCTAATGGGAGGAGGTCCAAAAATATTTCTAGATCGACGAGGTCCCGTTTGGTCCATTATTATGTCGGCTAGCTTAATATTAGAAATATTTTTGGTTTATTGAGATAAGGAAGATTATTATCAAATAAAATATGATCACATGCATAAACAAAGAAAAAAAATAAGAGGTATGTTTTCCTTTAGAGTAACGCTATGTGATCAAGCAAGAAAAAAATAATGTTTGGTTGTTTTGCATATGATACTCAAAATCCTAAATAGAACTAATTTTACTTAGACTCTCAAATGTAACTGGGACATGTGAAGATGTCTTCTAATGGGTATTGGGGCTAATGTTCTAAGACAACTTGCGATGCCTACTAGTAGCTGGAGAATTGACCAAGGTGATGGTAAGAGGATCGAGTGCTCCCAGCACTATCACCTATGGGGAAGGATGCCCTAGTTTTGGCCACTAAAGTACCATCTTCCAACATGATCATTTGAGTCTTGAGATTCTTGGTATTCAACTACTAATACTGAGCACTAGATGGGTTGGGTAGCCCCAAAAAGTACCACACACACTAGGCCTAAGCTTAAACCCCTCTTAAATGGGTATCTAGTAATGCTCAAGTATTTGTCCCATGGGCAGATAGATAGATTTTAAGCTCCCTAAAAATTCAACATCTATGTTTAAAAATGTACATTGACCACAACAGATAATTAGATGCCTACCCTCGATGATCCTAACCTAAACTATAAGTTTTTTCTAAAACCTGTGGAGAAAAATTAGTGAGTTTGATCAGTGGTTATTTTTAGAGTCTCAATTTTCTTAGGGTGTGCCTTGGTGAAGTAACTTTAAGAAGAGGACAAAGGTCCCAAAAAACCAAATGCCTTTTGCTCCAATTCTTACCAATGCTTCATGTGTGCTTTGAAGTGTACAATCACAAGTGTTATAATATTTGGATATGTTTTGGTCCTTTACAATTGTTTCTAATTATGCTATGTGTGATTGTTCATTGCAAAAATAAACAATGAGCAGATTATGGGATGCTTACACCTTGTCTATCTAGACTAAGCTTTTCACTATAGGGAGAAGGGAAATTATATTGAAAAAGCAATCATATGCACACCTAGGCTCATCGTGAGGTGCAAGGGTTCCAAAAATTACTTTCTTTCAGTTATACAATTTGGTTATATGCTGCTGATTCCTAATGAAAAATTGAACTAATATAATGCAAAAATTGAAAAACAAGAATTAACTAAAGATGTGTGGATGTATGGGACATTTACTTTCTTATAATTACTCCATGTGTTTTAGATATTTTATCAACAAATTGCTTTTTTATAAAGCATATGTGGATTGAATTCCACTTACTTTCCCCTACTTAAACTATGTGTGATTTACAATAATAAAAAACTAGGATTAAAACTAGTTAGTTGTTAGGGGAAAATCTAGCAAATAAGTGTTCTAGCCAGTCATGAAATACCAATGCAGAGTGATGGAATTTTTTCTTATGGGTTTCCAACACCTTACAACTATAAAAAACTGAGAAAAACAAGTGAAAATCAGGCTTAGTGCCTACCGCACGGCTTTTCTTCCCAGAAGCATGAAGACTACATGTCTATCTAAATAGAATGCGTGTAGATGATAGAAGCTGAAAAATCAACCTTCTTTAAGAAAAAAATTTCACTGAGGGTGACTGAAAAGTGTTGAGAGGAGGTAGGAGTGGTTTTGCAGCAAGTCTAAGGAGGAGAGAGGACCTACATAAGCAATCATTAACTCAAAATAAAGAACCCACTTGAGTCTCCATTCTTGTGGTAGTGTATTTGGCGCATGGCCAGAGGAAATACACTATGCTTAATAGGAAGATTGCTTTCCCACAAGCAAGTCACAGGTCAAAGTGGTTTGTGAAATGTTAGTGGAACAAGTTCAACATGTAATAAGCTATGTTATATGGAAACATAACATGCTACATAAGCAAAGAAACAAAAATAAAACAACATACACAAGAAACATGCTAAATAAAGAAAATACACTAATATCTTAAAAATGGAGAGATCTTTCCCTCTATTCAGTGGTGGTAGTATAAAATATAATTCTAAATATCTTGTAGTGGATCCTTGGAGCTATGAAGCTCCAATATCCAAGACAAGGGGGTCTCTTCCCCTCAAGTTTTCAGCAAGCCTCTCTTCCCTCTGAAAGGCTGGTAGATCGACAAATGAGTGATAGATTTTTCTTTATTGGATTGAGGCGTTAGAAGTCCAACAATTGAATCCTTAGAATCCTCTTGTTTCTGGATGACACAAGATGTTTTGTTGATGAGCAATTTCGCCAGTATAAAAATGTGTCTCCCATTTCTCTTCCCATGACTCAATTTTATAGAAAAAATTCAAATTTTTCCATCCCCCTTTTGGTACAAGATGGATGTTGACACAAGAGTGGGGGTATGATTCCTTTGTGTGCTACAATAAAGCCTCAAGGTCTCTCCAAGGCAACTGTACTTGGTTAGCTTGAGTGAGAATCTTTTTCTCCAAGTGTGCCAAATGGTCTCAAATGGTGACATTTTGCACCGTCAGGACTGCGGGGCTATTCGAGGGATAACCGTGATGTTCTTCACGAATATCAAAGAAAAAGCCACAATGATCACCCAGGGCTAGTGCTTCCTGTGCGG